>PVLA01000222.1:0-142740 GCA_004027455.1 Hydrochoerus hydrochaeris
TATGCATTTACATATATATATTTACATACTACATATTATTGCATGTTACATACTACATATTATTGCATATGTTACATACTACATATTATTGCATAACTATATATGTTATTATACATAATCAATACTAATTATAATATATGGCATATATCAATTATATATTATACATTTATTTATTAAATTATATGAAGCATGTTCTTTATCATATATTATATGAAAATTATATATATAAATTCATAAATAAATAGATATTATCTATATAAATATCCATGTACCTATTACTTATAATAAGACATTATCAAATATTAGGAAAAGAAAAATAAGCACATGCCCATGTAATTTTTTGCAAGGAGTTATATTAAATTCACATTAATTTTTATTATGCTTTTTCCCTTAACCATTTATCTTAGAGACACAACAGCATCATATAACATAATTCACTGAAAAATACTTTTAATGATGGATGAAACTTTTCTTTGTTCAAAGTTATTGCTAATAAAACAATGTTATCGTAAGTGTATATGTGTGAATGAGTGTATATATATGTACATATTATATATATGCAATCTTTTACCAGTGTATACACATAAATTAAATCATTCCTAGGGACAATACTGATTCAAAAAGTATCTAATTTTTATTTTGAGGTGTATTGCTTAAATTGCCTTAGAAAATAGTACAATTTATAGTTATGAATCATATATACAAATACTTGCTTTCTCCCTATAGTTTTATTAGTATCAAACTTTTAAATTGTCAGTCAAGAAAATGAATATGGAGAGAGGACCTAAAGATGGCATGGTGTTTTCTGCTGCAACCTGCCAAGCTGCCTGAATTCACACTGGCTGGAAGAGCCACCCAAACTCGTTCCCGCTGCCACTCACAGGAGCCACAGCCACACTGAAGTTGGGGGTTGATGAGTCCAACAGAGAATGGAGCTGGTGAAGGGATCTTCATTAATCCATGGTCAGTGCTAGAAATAAGACCCCTCCCACAGGATAGGCATGATCAAATGGGTGATATATTGGAATCATGCAGGAAGAGCTTGAACTGGGAGTGGCAGTGACTTCAGTTGGTTGCTCCCTCCCCAGAGCAGATTCGTGGGATTTGCTTGGCCTATTTCATGCCTCTGGCCAGGACCCAATAAGCTGTCCCAAACAGATTCCCTATGCCTAGCACACAACCTGGTGAAGGTCTGGTGAAGGCCCCTGAAGTTTGACTGGCCCAGTGGGGAGGGGCCAGCATATGCAGTCCCTGCTTGCACCTAAGTGACAAAAGCAAACAGGAGAGGGTGGAAATCCCTCATCAGTGTGCTTCAGAAGAACTGTGACCAACAGGGAAGGGGGCTGGGACCTCCACTATATACCTGTATGGAAAAAACCAAAACCATGACAAGAGAGAGAAATAGGAAGAGGCCCCCAACCCAAAACCCTGAGAACACTGATCCAGGAGAGGGGAAAAAAAGAGAGTGAGGGCAACAAACATGCACCATCAGACATAGCTTCAATGGATAATAAGAGAGATCTTCAGGACCTTGTAGATGAGCTCAAAACTGAAATATTAAATCAGGTAAAGCAAGATATAAGTAGATTAAGAAAAGAAATTCTAAGCATCTCTCAGAAAGACACAGATGGAAAAAAGGAGGCACGCAAAAAAAGGAGAGAAATATTTGATAAAGAATATAAAGAAAATATAGAATACATGAAGCAGATTCAAAGAGATTACCAGGAAATTAAAAACTCCATTGAAAGCTGGCAAAATGCCTTAAAAGAAACTAAGGATAGACTATCAAAACTTGAGGACAAGTTTGCAATGTGTGATCATGAAAGGAAAGATCTCTTAAAAATAATAAGGAAACGGGCAGTAACAATACAAAGGCTAGAAGATGACAAGAGAATCTATAATTTAAAAATAAGAAATGTAAACAAAGAATCAGCAATAAAAACAGGTGAATTGCCAAGGCTATTTACAGAAATAATTAAGGAAAATTTCCCAAGCATGGGAAAAGAAAATGACATTTGGTTATGTGACGCATACAGAACTCCAGCCACCTACAAACAAAACAGAGCTACACCCAGACATATAATAATCAAGATACCAGAAATTCAATATAAAAACAGAATATTAAAAGCCATCAGAGAAAAGAAACAGATTTCCTATAAAGGAAAACTCATCAAGATCACAACTGATTTCTAGACACAGACCATCAGATCAAGAAGAGCTTGGAGCAAATCTTCCAAGCCCTGAAAGAAAATAACCTCCAGCCCAGATTGATGTACCCTGCAAAGCTGTCACTAGAAATTAATGGAGAAACAAGATTCTTCCATGACAAAGAGGAACTGGGGGAGTTTGTGAACACCAATCCAAACCTACAGAGAATACTGAAGGACATTCTAGAGAGAGAGAGAAAAAAATCAGGATTTTAGGATCAGTGGCAGAGAGGCCTCAATGAACAGGGCAAGCAGTAGAATGAAGCAGAAAAGTAGACAAACAAAGGCAGAAAAATAGCACAGCAGAAATGAGGTTGAGAAGGATGGCTAGAATCTCTAACTTAGATGGCCTTGATACATTATATTGTTAATAGTGCACCAGGATTTAAAACCCACATTACTCACACCACTCTGCTTAGGTGGATTATATTCTGTTCCAGTCATTCTACTTGTACTAGATTTGAGGGCACAGACAATTATCCCGAAAATAGCAGAATATATTATGGTAATCATCCTTAATTTCCTATTAACTTAATCTAAACCTCTGTAAAATCTAAAGTGTTTTACCATGACTGATCGTAATCGAATCTGGTTTGTTAGATTGTTGTTTTGTATTGATAGATTTTATTCAAAGCTGTTATGATTGATAGTATCAAGTCTGAGAGTATAGGCAACTACACTGAAGATGACAAGATTCACTAGAATATCCACTCTGGTTTGATTACTACCTGCCTTTGAAGTTTTATACTGCCTGCAATGTTTTATTTTTACTAATATTGTTATGTACTGCTATATTCAATTATACTGCTATATTCAATTATGCCTGATGATATAGCCAATTCTATTGAAGATAATAAGAGACAACATTGTAATCATTGTAGATCACCTTGTACTGTGATTTTATATCACTTTTTGGCTTCATGTTTTTATAGCAATTTGTTTTGTTTTGTCTTGCTATGTTTTGTTTTTCCTTCTAATACAGAAAGGATAGAAATACATATAGAGACTCATGCATGCATAGCTGTTTACATTCTCACTCTGAATACCTACTTCGTATGCTTTAATTTTGCAACTTGAACAACTATTTCTAAGAGGACAATATGTAATTTATCAACTAGTGATTTCTTACAGTTTATCTTTTTTTTTTTGAAATTCTGTATTATCTCTACCCTTTACATGTTTTTTTTTTCTCTTTAAATAAAAAAGAAAGGAAAATGACTATGGAATCTTGTTTTTTTTGATTCATGTTTATTTTAGTGACTTGATTTCATTCATTTACAAGGAAATATAAATCATGTGATGATATGTCTCATGTAACCATGAACTTTCTCTCCAAAATTTAAAATTCTGATTTGACATTGCTCAACTTAAAATGTTGGAAATAAAATAACCCTGTAGTTATTTTGGAAACTACAACAAAAATAATTTACTTTATAAAAGCTAATGAAGTGAGCTTTGGTATAAATTTTATCAAATGCAGTGATAAAGAGCAAAAATAATGTAAAATTGAGAGTTCAAACTTCCCATCTCATTTACTAACTATAACCTTAAGTAAATTACTTAAGGTTTTTATTCTTTGTAAAGAGGTAGGAATGAATTTAGCTTAGAGTATTGTTATGAAAAGTAAAATGATGAGCGTGAGAGATAATTATAAGCTCTAATGTTCCTCATAAATGTTGTTTGTCATTAGAAAGATACAATTAGATGAAGATTTAGCACTTGGAAGCAAATGCAGTTGGCAGAGTAGGGCTATAGGCTTTTAGATGTGTGGTGATGATTGTAGCTTAAACTCCAACAGATTTCAAGTCTGATTGCACTGGTTATGTCCATCTGTGGGTCTTCCCTTGTGCCCTTCTTATTATCCTTATAGGAACTTATTTTATTTTATATGATAGGCTTTTTTGGAACACTGAATAATGAGACAGCCCCCAACAGCCTGAAACAGTTAAGTCCACATACAAAATTCTTACCTAGAGTATCTTATTTTTTTCAGGTTTATCTTTTTTAAAACAGTTCTTTCAATGCATAGAGAAACATAAAAACAAAGTAGAATCTAGCTTTATGCAAACAAATTTACCTCCTACAAAGCTACAGTAACTTTAGCGTAGTCACCACTTCTCCTCCTTGTTTCTTTTCTTTAATATAATAAAGTCAAAGAACAAAGGTTGAAAGCATTTCTATTGATTTGAATTTTCTGAATACTATTATTAGCATTTAATTTGGAAATTCAAAGCATCTACTTGACTTTTCTATTGTCAGTTATTACTCAGCAATTTCATTAGTTTGATATCGAATTTACTTGGCAAACAAACATCTAATACTGATACATTTATCCTCAGGTAATAAAGTTTGGTTCAAACCTTATAAGCTCAGCCAAATTGATTGCATTTCTGCAATTACATTTAGCTTTCCTGAAGCAGGTTAATTGAACTACTGTGTTCTGTTTGTCAAGATTTATCCCCTTGTATAAATCTAGTTGTGTCAGCTGCTGTATCACATTGTTCCAAAAGAAATCAGCCTGCTCTAGAAAAACGCAAATGAGGCTCATAACTAGAGTGAAAAACGGAACACAGATTCATCTCAACACTGATCTGAGAGGAAAGTGTCATACTGTGGCTAGAGGAGTCCAAGTTGTATTAATGAGTGATGGTTTTTGGTTAGGAGATTCAAAGTCTGGGGAACACAAAGAATCCCTTAGAAATCTTCCAGTTCTTCATCTTATCCAAGGTGTTAAGTGAAGTCTAACTATATTTGGAATAAAATGTTTGTATTTGAAGGCTCAAAATCTAGGCTGGTGCTTTTTGTGAAGATAACAGATATTTGATTAATCCCATTATTTCATAAGAATCAATCTATTGTGTGCTTGTCTAGTGTGTATGAATAGTATAATATAATTTAAAATAATATAGTTCATATAATTTTATAGCTATAACCATGTTTTGTTTTAAAACACTGATTTAAAATAATACCTTAGCAAATAAAGTAGGATATAAGAGAATTTTTTGCTATATTTTGATAGAGCACAACTTAATCTAGTTCTACAAATTCAATGATAGGTGATGGATATTGAATGAAATATCTGAAACTGAAATTAAGGAAGGAAGGTCATCAAAAATTCCTACTCAGTTAAAGTTAGTTACTGTTTGATGACTGAAGAGCATCTCATGATTTTGTTATTATCACCACCAAATGATATAGCTAATTATGGTTTAAGAGTTCAGAGGAAAGAGGTCAGCTTGAACTGTTGCAGACAAAAAATGTTTTGTAAAAAAATTTAAGTGGGTCTTATGAAGAAATCAGGCAAAATTTGACTAGATAGGCAAAGGTAAATTTACCATGAAAGTAAGAAACAACAAAATGAGCTAGGCATGATGGCACACAGCTATAATGCCACCACTCTGGAAGGCCAAAGCAAGAAAAGCTTGAGTTTTATTCCAGCTTGAGCAACTAAGCAAGACACTGCATCAAATTTTTAAAAATAAATGAAGAACTCTGGGTGCATTTCAGTGTCTTGAGGCCATAGGTTCAATCTTTAGTATCACAATAAAAGCAGTGGCAGAGAGAGGAGAGGAGAAGAGAGGAGTGGAGAGGAGAGGAGAGGAGAGGTGAGAAAGAGGGGGAGAGAGAGAGAGGGAAGAAGAGAGAGAGGGAGGGAGAGAGAGAGAGAGAAAGAAAGAGTAATAAACTATAAAAGACAGGACAGACATATTGGGATGTGAAGTACAAATGACATGGGGACTTGACTTCCAGGTCATGTAGTTTTTGAGCTTGGTTCTACTGACCATATAAGCCTTTGGAGACTAGCGCTATCTAAAAGACCTAGAGTTATTTCTATCTAAGGAGTAGATATGTCACAATAATATTCCAATGCAGCATTAGAATGAGAGTTTATCTCTATATATCTTGATTCCCAAAATCACACTAGACAAATAAGAAAAATCCCGGGTCTTTTGATGCTAGAGCACAATATGGGAAAAACAAAGTTTTATCATTTTATCCAAATTGCAGCATTCAAAGGGTTATGGTGAAATATCTGTGTATGTCTATGCAGTACATTGGAATTTATGTCTTTGTAACTGCATTCAAAACTACCATAAAGAGCAACATGTTTGATGACTTTATCTCTACTTGCATTTTAACAATTTGCAGTACAAAAACACTTTTGTGTGGTTTTAAATTAGCATGTATGACTGAATCCTGAACTGTATAAAGTCACATTAGCAACTTACTGACAACTGTGGTCTGCATTTTTAGAGACTAACTTTATCTGTCACGTGAAGTATGACTTGTCTTGCCAACATGTATTTATAGTATTTTTTAAAGAAGTACGACCTATGCATGACTGTAGGTTATGACAGAGTCAGAGAATTAGATTTTAGTGATGAATGATTGCTTTTGATTTTGTCAGAAAATTGTCACCTTTAGGAGTAGCAGCTCGGGGGGAGAAATGAAGTACAGAGGTGAATTCTAGGGTACTTAGAAGAGAAGGTTGTCTTGAAGACTGACCTTTGAAAAGTTCAGTATTTTTCTTGACTCTTCAGCAACTTTTGGCTTTCAGATCAGCTTAATAAGAAATATTTAGAACATCACATCCAGCAACTCTGTTTTTACTTTCCAGATAGAACTAAGTTCTATTTTCTTTGCTAGAGATTCTCACTCTGCATAACTGCTTCTTTGCTATAACTCTCCACTACCCAGGGGAATCTTGTAAGAAAGAACAGGACGTGTCTTACCAAATTGTTGTGGCTCCAGCACCTAACTAACGTAGTAGATATGTAGATTTGACAGTTTATACTCTGCCTCTTTTCTCTCCTATTTAGCACTTAATATAAATCTTTCTGCCTTCATTGTTGGTTATTCTAAGGACACTAATGATTACTCATTTTGTCAAGTCCGGTGTTTCAAATTTTCTCAGGGTCCTTCAGTTCTGTGAAACAATAGGCGTTAGATAATGTAACCTTTCTTTTGAATAGCTATTTCTTTTTTTAGTCCCAAAACACTGTGCTGGGCCTAACCATTTCTTGCCCCAAGCTGGGACTTTCATCTTTTAGTTTCTGCATACATTGTTTCCTCCTAGTCTCTGTGATCTATGCTGGGCAACACTGAGACCATCCACTAGATATGAGCCCTTCTGCAAAATCCTCTCAGGAAGTCTACTGTGTGTATCTGAACCTGGACCTGGAGGCTCTGTGTGATATTACTGACAGACTCTCCAGCCATTCTGGTTCCACAAACTGAAAATTATGCAATGATAACACATTAGTCACCATGCCAGTTTGGTGCCTTCATTTGTTCTGTTTCCTTCCTATAGATTATTGAATTATATAAAACCTGATTAATGACTGAGGATGTACTTGTAACTCAGTGATTCCTTCCTAGCATGTGTGAGGCCCTAGGTTTATTTGTAGCATGACAAAAAAGTATCCAATTCAAGGCTTAGAGTCTCCCTAACTCTTGCTTAGTAGTGTTTTCCAAATTGAGGGAAATATAGTTTTGGTTTGTGCACAGAAAGGCATTAATGTAAAATTCTTTAGTATTAAAAGTGATTTCTTTTAAATTTTACCAAGGAGAGGGTGAAACTGACACTGATTTGTTTTTAACATCACTCTAATCCTTACTGCCTTTTTTTTTTAATCTGCAAGGTGAGCAAAAAAAATCAATCAGCATAACTGATGGTCAATATTATCTTGTTAGATATAAATAACACTATAACACTTAAATTTGTTAAATTGCCTGCTGTTTGCAGCAAAGATACTAGTTTATCTTCTTGATGAGGATATTAAGCATTCATATAATAATGCTTTAGTTATACATGCCAAATATATAAGGTAGTTAATAGTTTTTAAGAAGGGATGATTTGTGAAAATGGAATTTAAGTGTACATACAAATCTTGAAGTCTACCCATTATTGATGGTAATATGGGAAATCATCCATTACTACTCTAGTCTAACAGTGCTTTTTAACTGTGGAAGTACTTTTCATCCATTAGAAATTATTTTAGTGAAGTGATACTTCTTGGTTCAAGACTCAATTATGGTATTTTCTGCCCTATAAATACTTTATTCCAGAACTTTCTCATCTGTAAAATGAAGCTTTAAAACAATATGTTTTTATAGACTTTCAGGGGGAAATAAATAAGATTTTGTATATAAAAAGCAATTGGCAAAAGCAATTGGCAAAGTACCTTACTCAGAAATAAAACCCAATAAATGCTTTATTCCTCATCATTATTTCTTTTTCTTCTCCTCAGTATTATTTGGCATTTATTAGAACATATGGTACATGTAACATATGTCAAGTACATAAAATTTATATTTTGTAGCTTAATTAGTCTGTGCACTGTCAGAGTATAACATAAACTCTTCTCCAGTTGGTCCAATCTTGGGCTCCACTGCACATACCTGCTTTATACCTTAGAATACAGAAGAGGTAGAATAAAATGATAATATCTGGAAGAATCTTTTAAATAACCATCATCTATTAACTGAATCATGGAGTCTAAGGTCACTAGGATAAGTCTATTTGCTTCTTAAAATCCTATATACTGACATCAGCAAGCTGTGTTCTGCCTTCGGTCCCTTGCACTGTATCAGGGCACCCTGGGCTAGACCCCTGTAGCAGTGACTTGTGTGCTTGCAAGGAAGTGATGGCTTGTACTCACACCCTCCCAACTACAGAAAGAGGAATTTCATTAACTTAGTTTTAACTGTTCTGTAATTGTGGTCTTCTTTCTTTGCCTTCTCTTTTCTTTCTTTCCATTTCTTTTCTTAAATGTAGAGTAGCTATTCTTCAACTCAGGACTGTACATGCCCAGAGTTAAATACTAGTATTTAGTTCTTCATATTTGTAACTAGACCCTCAGCTTTGTGGCTTACAGCTTTTTCCATAAGTGTCTCTGGTACCCCTTATATTTCTAGTTGAAAGATGTTGCAATTTCAGTTATATCCAGTGTTTCTTTTACTCCTCATTTTCACTACAAGCTCATTGAGTCCTATTTTGATTCAGTGGTATAGCAGGCACATTTACCTCTGTTGACAACAGATACCACAGAAATTCAGAAGTTTGTGCTGTGTTTAGATGAACATAGAAAATGAAGTAAAATACAGAATGTTTGGGATATAATGATTAAAACAGGATTACTGGATTCGATGAAACAAATGGGTGCTAGTGAGAAGTAAAACTAGAAAGCTACTTTCTGTGGACATTGTATACTAGGACAAGGAACTACTGAAAATAATTTTAGGAGGCAGATATTCAAAATAGTGCTTCCAAAAGATGATTTTGAAAGGTGACTAGAGCAGCCTATGACAAAGGATGGCACACTTTAGGTGTGTTATCAATAGGCAGATAGTTTTAAAACTGAGTTTTAACATTGAGCACTAATGACATCATAAATGAAAGCAATGTACTCTGACATTACAGTGATACTGTCTCACATTTCAGATGTATTTTCTTTAATGTAATATAAAAGTGTTTTAGTAAAATATCTTGTCATTAATAATTTTTTATGCCATTAAATTTAATATTTTTAATTGATCAATAATGATCAGACGTGATGGTATACAACAATGATGTTTTGAAACAAGTATACATCAAGGAATGGATAAATGGAGCTGATTAACATATCAAGCATACCATTTTTTGTGGCAAGCACATTTGAAATTAACTCTTGGTAATTAACATTTTATATATATATATATATATTCACACACATATATATACATATATATAAATATGTATATACACACATATGTATATATAATAGATTATTATGAACTCTAGTCATTTATGTTGTTTAATAGATATTTTGAACTTAGTTTTCCTAACTGAAATCTTATATTCTTTGATCAACATCTTCCCAACTTCCAATCCTCTTCCAGGACTGGGTAAACACCATTCTACTTTCTACAGTTTTAGATTCTGCATGGAAGATCATGTAGTATCTGACTTTCTGTGCCTGGATTATTTTATAGAAGCATACCTCTCGCTTCCAGTTTTGTACCACATTGTCAGAAGTAACAAGCTCTCCCTTTGTAAGTCAGAGCAGTACTGCATTGTGCATAGCTATCACATTTTCTTTATCTATTCTTTGTTTGCTAGACACTTGAGCTTATCTGTCTTGGCTATTATGAGTAATGCTGCAGTTAGCATAGGAGCACAGGTATCTTTGTAATATATATATATATATATATATATATATATATATATATATATATCCAGAAGTAGGATTGTTAGATTACATAGCAGTTCTATTTTTAACTTTTGAGGAATCTCTGTATTGTTTTCCATAATTGCTGTGATAATTTACACTCCCTTCAACGGTGTGTAACCCACTTTCTTCATATCCGCCCTTTCACTTGCCATGCTTCTTTTTTCTGCTAATAGCCACTTATAGTTGGGCTTGACTGTATCAATTTGATTGTTTATTGTTTGCCCATTTTAATTTGTTCATTTACTTGATATTTTTGTTATTCTTCCATTTCAGTTATCATTCATGTATTTGATCTCAAAAGTTTACTCGTTTAACAAACTAATAATAATAGTAACTAACATTTATTGAGAATTTATTTTGTTTCAAGCATTCTTTAAATAGTTATCATATGGTATTACTTAATGTAACCCATTTCAGAAACTTATGTGAAAGTGTAATTATTTTCCTTGTTTGTCAGTGAGGAAATAGAAGATGCAAGAAGTTACAGAATTTTTCAATTTCTTCTATGTAGCAATGGTCTAGATACTTGTTTTGTTTTGTTTTGTTTTGTTGAGGCTGGCCTTGAGCAGTTGAGGCTGGTCTTGAGCTCACTTTGTAGCCCAGGCTTGTTTTGAACTCCCAAGGATCCTCCTGCCTCAGCTAGGAGTGCTGGGATTACAGGCGTGTGCCACCAGGCCAGGTTAGATACATGTTTTTAACCCAGATGCTCAGCCTCCAAATTCTACACTCTTAAATACAATGCCTTAAGAAAAATCTTAGAAAAAGCACAGCAAACTTAGAATTAACAACAGTAAGCACTATCTTTTTGCTCAGTATTGTTTATCTGTCGTCTTCCTCCCAGGGTTAAGATTTTACTTTGACATAAAAAACTTTCTAGGAACCTCCAATGAGTAATCCTCATTTATTTCCATCTCAAAAGACAACTTGAAAATTTTTCCTCAGCCCAGTTTAGTTTTTGAAGCTCAAGGAGTACTCATTCTATTGCCCATTAAATTCAGGTTCAATAACAAAAAGGAAAAACGCCAGTCTCTGCATGAGTAACTTTTATAGTTTGTCCATTAGAAAGTCCGGGAGCATGATGACCAAGCACAATTTGCATCTGCTTCCTCAGCAGACTGCCTGGTAGATGAACAGCCCTCAGCATTTCAAGTGAAATATTTAGTAACTAAGCAGAGAGTAGTGTGAAAGCAAATTATATACACTAAAGAAATGCATCACAGAAAATGTTATGGTTGGGCGTGATATTAAAATGTATTACCCTACATTTGCCTCTTCTGTTCTCTAAAAAAAATTGAAGAAGCATTTTTCCATGGAACTGCAGTATACTAATTTTATAATTGCTATAAACTATAATTTGACTTTAGACTTTTATAATGACTGGATATTTTTCACACCTATATATTTAAAATATAGATCTTGCATGTAATAAAAATATTACAGTAGTTGCTCATAAAAACTCTGTATGTGCTATTTTAAAAATATGTAATTTGCACTTGACCAAAGTTGACCTATTTCTTTCAAAATTCTAGATCTACTAACCACTGATGTAACCTACTAGTAGAAAAATGGTGTCCTAAATGTTATCTCTTGTATAATATTTTTAAGTGGTATACAAGAATAATTTTTATGTTTCCAAGGAGTTATCAAAAAAATGTAGGCAGAGACTCTATTTAGCCTGCTTAGAGTAAAATATTTGCCAATTCTCATCTATCTTCCACACTCTTCTGTATATGTTTCCAGTTTTTATTTTGAGATGTAATTATTTCATCTTTCTTAGAGAAACCTAATTAATTTCTCGCATCTGGCAATACTTACCTTTTGATTTATAGTATGTGATTTATTTAATGGGTTAATCAGATAAAAATCATTTTACGCTTTATGTACCCTAGTGTATACTGTGCTGAAGAACCACACTTGAAGAAATGCAGCTCAGGAACCATTTAAAATCTTTTATCTGTATATGAATAGAATATCAGGCCTATCCTAGATCACATCACATATTAGATTTGAGGGAGCAGTGAGGAAAGATAAATGTACTTCACCTTTGGGAAAAATATAAATCATTTGGGCCAGAAGATAAATTTTGGTATCTAGAATCCAAAGATGACTTTTATATGGATCATGCTTCTTAATAAGGTTACACAACTTTGTATAATTACCTGCCACATTGAACTTTGGTTTGCCTTTGGTGTCCAACAGAATGTAACAGCAATGAGAGCATATTATTTACAAGGTCTACCTTAATAAATATTAAGTAGCTTCTGCTCTGGTCTCTTGAAATGCTTGTTCATCTAATGCTTTCTTTCAGAATCCAGAATCATTCAGTAAGAATCTCAAGGTCTGTGGAAAAGACACCTCTATGTACTCAGCCTATATCAATTACCAGTCATAAAAATCAGCTATTCTGGGATCTGTTCAAACCTTCAGATGATTCCAGCACCAGCATCCATTTGTTCCCAATCATGTGAATAATTCCAAGCATTAACTGCTCAGCTGAGACTTGAAGTACCATGGAAAATAGCAATAAATTGTCTCATATAGTTACATTTTCAATGGTTCATCATGAAGCAGCAGATAACTGGAATAGCAGGTTCCTGTAATTCTTTGAGCAATTTCTTACTTATAGGTTCATCTTGTACTTTTTTCCCATAGACCTGAAATCAATTATTTTTGCAAGGAATTTTATTTCTATTAATGGCAAATAATATTTAGAAACGAAGGCTTCTAACTGAGAATGAGATGATCTAATTATTATACAAGATCTCTACATTGAGGTGTCCTCAAGGGACAGAGCTAAGATGTATAATATTGGATAGTTATGCCTTTATGTCTATCCATTCATCCTTCAGCTATCTACAAATTATAAACTGACCCTATAGGTACCCTTAATATGTTTGTAACTCTTATGTCTAACATTATGTTTACTTACTTGACCAAGTTCCCAGCTTCAGAACTTCTTGTCAACTGTCTCACTGTGGTACCTTGCTAGCCCTGCTCATGTTCTAATTCTGTACTCTACCACACACCAGTGCTACAGCTGTCACATTGGCTCTCATCTTTATTGATCCTTATTTAATGACTTTGAATAAATGGAAGAAAAAGGAAGAAATTAAGAGTGAGAGAAGGTAGGAAGAAAAGGAAAAGAATATCTTTAGTGATAATTTGAAGGAAAACATTAAGCATACCCTGATTTGGGTTGGAATTGAAGTATGAAGAAGACTGAAAGGGGATACTTCATTCTAAATAATCAGGCAGAGGTGATGTGAGAAAATGTAGAAGAAACATTCTGAAAAGAAATTTGATTTTTTGACTTGACTCAATATACGAGATGATACAGAAGGATAAGTATAAAATGATTTTAAAAGTTCAAGGCTTTTTATTGGAATGTAGAGCCTAAGACAAAGAAAGTACTTCTATGCTCCTTTTCTTAGGACTGAAAAACAATTCAACATGCTTGAAACTGCTGATTTGTGTTGCAAGTGTAGAAAATAAAATCAAATTTGCATATGTTCAGGTTAAGAATCAATAGAATAACATGTAATTTGATAATTCATTGTAGCCTCAGATATAGTTCCTATGTTAAATTCCATAAATATAACATTGTGGATCAGTGTTTTATATTTAAATTTAGTTAGATGGAGATAAATTGAGCATTGATAAAGTTATAAACAAATTCATCCAGTAAATAAAAGTAGCAAATCTTGAGAAGTAATATCAGCTTACAAAATATAGCATTACATTATTATGAAATTTAACCTAAATATAATAAAGCTCTGAAAGTTTACACCTTAGGAAAATATCCTTCTTTCAGTCAATGATAGCAAATGTGATCATATTTGGTATAAATGAAACTAATTTGTCAGGTGCATGATATTCTTCATCATTTTGCATTAAAATTTCTTTTTTCACTTAAAAATTGAAGCTAAAATCAAGAACTTCTCTTATATTATCTACCCAAATTTTTAAAAAACATGTTTTAACTCAAACTTTGTATATTCTTGAAATTGGTCATTAAACTACACAGTACTAGTGAACAGAAAACATATTCTACTTTACCTTTGCCTATGGACTAGATGTAGTTATTCTTTTGATCTTATTTGCTTACTAACATTTTCTCATGCAGCCTGATACAGTTTTTAATAAACCAGCTAATTTGTTATTTGAAGTATAGTCTTTAACATCTATTATTTTCATTAAACACAAATAAACAGCTTTTCTTACTTTTGGTTGGATTTCAATAGATGGGTATTTTCTTTTTTATTTTAAAGAGGGTAAAATTAAACACAACAAAACAAAACTTCATAAGAAAGCAATGTAAGAGACACAGATTTCAAACCAAGACAATTGGAGATCTTCACTATCATATTTCTCTTGTTTTCTTCCAAATAGTTGTCCATATCATCACATACAGTGAATTCATACAAAATAACATAATATAAAACTGATCTGAACAGGATGATGAAGGCATTTTAGGTCTTCAAGATCAGACAATAAGGAAGTCAAAAATGGCTATTATAGTGTCTCTCATTCTCTTCAAAATAGCTGTCCATACCTACCTGTATGTTGAAATTAAACAAAACAAAACAATAAAATCACTCCAAACAAAGAATAGTAGTATTGTTGGATTTCACATCATGATGCTACAGAATTAGCACTGGGTATAACAGTGTCTCTTTTTCTTTAGAGTAGTTGTTCATTTCATCATGCATTATATAATCAGTTCTCATAAACTGTTTAGAAGTTCTACACATGAATGAGTCTCTAACTAAATTCTAGGAATTTATTTAGAAATAAATTCCTAGAAAAATGTGAACCAAGAAAGCCATACAAAACCATAAGATGATCTACAATGGTTACTATAATGTCTCTTGTTATCTTCCATAGAATTGTCTATATCATCAGGCATAGTATAATTGAACATAACAGTACATAACAATATTAATAAAAAGCAAAACATTGGAGACATTATAAGACTTCAAAAGCAGGTAATAGTCAAACCAGAGTGGGTATCCTAGTGTATCTTGTCATCTTCAGGGTAGTTGCCATACTCTAAGACTTGATACTATCAATCATATCAGATTTGAATAAAATCAGTCAATACAAAACAACAATCTAACAAACTAGATTCAAATAAGATAAGTCATAATGAGAAAGTGTAAGTTACACAGGGCTTCAGATTAAGTTAATAGGAAATTAAGGATGGATACCATAATATATCCTGCTATTTTTGGAATAGCTGTCTATGCCCTCATATCTAGTACAAGTAAACAAACTGGAACAGAATATAATCAAACTAAACAGAGAAGTGAGAATAATGTGGATCTTAAATCCTGATACACTATTAACAATATACTCTGCCTTCCTTTTTTAGACAATTCCTCCCCTTTCACTTTCACAGGGTGCATTGTACATTTTGGGTCCCACTAACTACTTTAGTTTTTAGATTTGGGGACAACCCACTATTTACCTAAGTGGTTTGGAACCATTTTACCCATGGGCTTGATCTTAAGTTGTATTCCTTTACCTACAAATCCTCAAGGTTTTCCTTCATTATAGCTGAGCAGTTCTCTACTGCACAAAAGTATCATGTCTTTCTAACCTATCCTCAGGTGCTGAATGAGTTACCCCTATTTCTCTCTGGTTCCCTGAAACAGAAAGTGTTGTTTTCTTGTATTTCACTTTCAGTCCGTAGACCCTCTTTCAGGTTAATTATATTTCCTATACAGAGCATCTCAATGGACTCTATCTCCTGGTCTACTCTGCCTGTGTTTCTTTTTGTTAGTGTATCAAGGCCATCTATGTTAGAGATTATAGCCAATCTCTGCCTCATTTCTGCTATGCTATTTTTCTACCATTGGTTCTCTACTTTTCTCTTTCATTCCACTGTCTGCCGCATTCATTGAGGCCTCTCTGCCATTGTTCCTGAATCTTGCTGTTTTTTTTTCTCTCTCTCTAGAATGTCCTTCAGTATTTTTTGTAGGGTTGGATTGGTGGTCATGAACTCCCTCAGTTCCTTTTTGTCATGGAAGCATCTTGTTTCTCCATTAATTTTGAGAGATTGTTTTGCAGGGTACATCAATCTGGGCTGGAGGTTATTTTCTTTCAGGGCTTGGAATACTTTGCTCCAAGCTCTTTTTGATTTGATGGTTTGTGACAAGCAGTCTGTTGTGATTTTGATGGGTTTTCCTTTATAGATGATCTGTTTCTTTTCTCTGACCACTTTTAATATTCTGTTCTTGTGATGAATATCTGAGATCTTGATTATTATATGTCTGGGTGTAGATCTGTTTTGGTTGTAGGTGGCTGGAGTTCTGTATGCCTCATACATCTGAATAGAATTTCTTTTTCCTATGCTAGGGAAGTTTTCCTTAATTATTTCTGTGAATAGCTTTGTATTTCCTTTGTGTTTACCCCTGCTTCTTCACTCACATTTTTTATTCTTAAGTTATAGATCTTCATGTCATCTTCTAGCCTTTGTATTGTTACTTACTATTTTCTTGTTATTTTTAAGAGATCTTTCCTTTTGCAATCACACATTGCAAACCTACCTTCAAGTTTTGTTAATCTATCTCTAGTTTCTTTCAGGCAATTTTGCCAGCTTTCAATGGAGTTTAATTTCCTGGTAATCTCTTTGAATCTGTTTCATGTATTCTAGGTTTTTTTTATTCTTCATTGAACATTTCTCTCCTTTTTTTGTGTTCCTCCATTCTTACATCTGTGTCTTCTTGATTGATGTTTAGCATTTCTTTTATTCATCTTCTTATATCTTGCTTTACTTGAATTAATATTTCAGTTTTGAGTTTGTCTATAATGTCACAAAAATATTTCTTTATGTTAGCTGATGCTGTGTCCGATATTGCATGTTTGCTGCCCTCAATCTCTTCTATATTTACCTCTCCTGGACTGATATTCTCTTGGTTAGTGGCTGGAGTCCTTTTCTTATTTTTTTCTCTCCTCATGTTTATGGTTTCTTCTATACAGGTGTATGGTGGAGGTCCCAGCCCCTTTCCTTGTTTGTTATGGTTCTTCTGAAGCATGCTGGCTAGGGATTTCTGCCCTTCCCAGCTTGCTGTTGCTCATTGAGGTGCAAGCAGGGGTGGTGTAGGCTGGCCCTTCCCCTCTGAACCAGCCAATTGTGGAGGCCTTCACCACTTTAGTGTGTGCCACATGGACAGAACCAGTTCAGGACAACTTCGGAGATAATTTTGTCCCTGGCTATTGGATCCCAGCCAGGGGCATGACCCAGCCCAAGCAAATCCCACCAATCTGCTCTGGACAGTGAGCAACCAACTGAGGTCACTGCCATTCCTTGTTCAGGCCCATGTTGCCCAATACCAATATGTCGTCCAATTGATCACCCCTCTCCCGTGAGATGGTCAAATTCCAAGCACTCACCTTGAGTTAGTGCAGGTCTCCATGCTGGCTCTGTTCTCTCTTGGGCTCACCAACCTCCGACTTCAGCGCAACTGCACCTCCGGGGATGAGAGGGCCGCAACTGCAAGTCTGACTGGCTCCTTTCCCTTTAGTTTCTTCCTGGGTTGAGAGGATCCATCTCCCTCTGTCTGGTCTTCTCCAGGATGTTTTATTCTGGCATCTGAGCTGTTTCTTTCAGAGAGACTTCCTATTTTGTTGCTTACTGATCCGCCATTTTTAGCTTCTCTCTTGATAGGTATTTTCTTCATGAATAAAAAGTTTGCATTTTAATATATTGCATAACATATTGACATTGATATATTATTTCAAAATACAAGCCATTAGTAACCAAAATAAAATAGACATTCAGCACATTGAATATTCAACAGTTCTAAAAATCTCCAAAAGCAAACAGTTGCATAATTCTTTAAAAACAAGTGCTAGTATTATTGGGAATTAGTTATGCACATTTGTAGAAAGTCGAGAATGAATTTGAACATTTAATTTACCTATGATAGAAAAATAAAATATGCAATAACAAAAAGAGTTGTTCTAGTAGTGATTAAAAGGTAATATAAAGAAAGAAAAGGAAAAATAAAATATGAGAAAGAAAATTAAATAAAAAAGAGGTTATACCTAAAACAGATATATCACCAATTATGTTAAAAGTAAATAAATATTCAAAAGTTTGTGATTATCTGATTGAATGTAATAATAAATTAATACACAAGTCAAAATAAATACATCTTAAGTATCAGATGAATCAGGTATTAACCCTATTTGATTAGCCCTACTGAAGCAAAGAAAGTCAATAGATCAGTACCAATCTTAAGAAAAGTAAACTTTAAAATGAAAGATATACTTTTAATAATTTTGCAGAGATTAAAAAAAAAAGACAGTTCTCTTCTAAGTGAATAGTCAGTAATACACCCTCAATAGAAAGAAAACAAAGGAAAGGGGTTATATCTCAAAAAAAAAAAAAAAAGAATAGACAAATCAGAGTGAAAATTTTAACATACTAATTTCAGCCACTGTTAAGTAGATAGAAAGGTAAATATGTGTAAGAGCTAGGCAACACATTTAAAACATTTGACTCAACATATCCAAAATTGCACCAGAATAAACAATAAAATGCACATTGTTTTTGTATGAACACAGAACATTTTCTAAAATTGGACACTTTGATATTCAAAATATTTCAAAGTGTTGAAATTACTCAGAATAATCACATTAAAGTTAAACAAAAAACCAATAAGTAAAAAATAAATCCACTGTTTGGAACATAAGCAATATTTCTAAATAATTTAATACCTAAGAAACCAAAACTGAAATTAGAAAATAGTTGAAACTGACTAATAAAGAAGATAAAACACAAAAATTTGTTATTCATCTTAGGCATTGCTTAGAAGAAAACTTATACCTTCACATTCATGAATAAGGCTGAAGCCAATTCCCTGAACTTTCATTTTAAATATTATAGAAGGATTACCCAAACTCAGAAGAATAAAAGAAAAGTAATAATGCTATAGCTGAGACTGATTTACTATCTGTTTGTCTATCTACCATCAATATATCTACTAAGTATGCAATAGATAATTCAAAAGGCAAAAGTTCATTTATTTAAAAAATTAACAAAATTGACAACTTCTTAAAACAATGATCAAGACAGATAGAGAAAGCACAAATTACCAAATATCAAGGTGATAAGATACTAGAATAGATTCTGTGGACATGGGAAAGATAATATATAAAGAATCTTTATGTCAATAAATCAGAAAATTTAGATTACAGTGGTAAATTTGTAGAAAAATATAATTTGCCAATATTAAAATGAGAAGAAAAAAAACTAAATATTTCTAAACATACAAAATCAATGAAATAAATTATAAAGTCCTTTTGACAGTGAAAACCAAGCCTACCCATCTCTTATGGTAAATTGATAGAATTGAGATAAAAACTTCAGTAATCTTAGCAAAAAAAAAATTTCAGATAATTAAAACATGAGATAATTATTCACAAACTATTTTATCAGATAATATGAAAAATCCATAAGAAAACTATTATAATCAATAAGAGCTTATTAAGGCTATTGAATACAAAGTATCTAAATGAAGAAAATAAAAAGAATAATACAACACCGTTTAATATATTAAAAATTACCTAGAATTAATCCAACAAATGACATGTAAAATATCTGCACATAATGTTAACAATAATATATTAATGACCACATAAAGAAATGGATATATATATATCAATTTCAAAGTCCATATGCTAAAATTGTCTCATTGTCTAAGTTCAATTAATTGATTCAACATGCACTTTACCAAAATCCCCAAATGTGATTATAGTGTCCAGTACTTAGACATATTACAAGTCTCCTCAAATTGAAAGTATGTGATGTGGGCACACTCAAAGACAAATAGGGAAAAATGAAAGACTATCAAATCAAGAAACAAAAGCATGTGTAATATCTCCATTTGAATAACTGTGATTAATATAGTATCTTTAATATATTAATATTAAATAGCTAATATTTAATGCTACCTAGTAGAAATGTTAGACCATGAGCATAAGCAAAAAAAATATCAAAAAAGGATAAAATATGAAAAAGAAATTCTAACAAATCTAGCAAAAAGAAACACTGGGAAAAAAAGTGCAACATCAGAGATGAAAGTCTCTTAATGACCTTTTAAGCAGACTAGACATAATTGAGACAATTATCAGAAAAATAGGTAAATATAGATTATTTAAAGTACAATGCAAGAAGAAAAAAATTTTTAAAGAAAATATGGATGAAAGTATGGGAAAATCATGTCTATAATTAGAGTTCAAAAAAGAGAAGGGACAGACAATATGGCAGAAGAAAGATCTGAAGAGATCAAAAGTAAGATTTTTCCAAAATTAATGATAAGCATCAAATCACAAGTCTAAGAAACACAAGGAATATCAATCAGAATAAAAGAAAAATAAACAAAAGCATATTGAGACATACCATAATCAAATATCTAGAAAATGAATGCTTAAGAAAGTCTTGAAGGTGTCCAGAGAGAAAAGTAACATTTTATATAGGGAGAAACAAACTTAAAATTTACAGCAGATTTTCTCATCTGAAAAAGGAAAAATATTATAATGAAACAACTTTAAAGGTAAAAAAAGAAAATGAAGTTGCCAATTCAAAATGCTATGCTGCCCAAAAAAATCTTTCAAAACTGAAAAGCAAAAACTTATTTTTTCAGTGAAGCAAATAGTTAAATAATTTAGTAAAATAAAACTTCATATGACATTATAAGAAATCTTAAAGAATCCTTGCACACAGAATGAAAATATGGAATGGAGATCTGAATACACATACATAAAGTAATGAAATTCACTAGAAACTAAAAATACATACACATCTAAAAGACATTTCTTAATTTGTTTAATTTAAAAGTTAATTGATTCTATGAAGCAAAAATATTAACAATATATGGTGTGATTTGTTGCCCAAAGAACAGGAAAAAGGATGCATAGTATTATTAAGTTGCTTACACTCTAGTACTTTCAGTTTTATTTTAGTAAATAAAAATGAATATTATAATCACTTTTTAAAAAATTTTTATTTAAAGAGAAAAAAAGCAAAACAGAAAAAGGGGTAGAAGCAATACAGAATTTCAGAAAAAAATAAACAGTAAGAAATCACTAGTTGATAAATTACATATTGTCTTCTTAGACATAGTTGCTCAAGTTACAAAATTAAAGCATACAAAGTGGACATTCAAACTGTAATCACTCTTTAATCACTTAATAAAAGGCTGAAAAAAGGTTGAATCTTTATACTTACAGATATGTATTCTGATAGTGAGTACTATGTAAAAATTTAGTCAAAAAATACAATTTTAGAATTTTACTAATACAGTGCATTGAAGAAATGTAAAAATTGTTTGTATAAGAGGATATTTTAATAGAAATTCTCCTAATTCAAAAGCCTGTGTAGATATTAAAATAGCTAATTAATTTTAAAATCCAATTCCTAAATATTAGAATTCATTAAACTAACCATATGTTTCATCAGCACCACGGTAATGTTTTAAACTTTCGAGCCCTTACAATATGATGTACTAGAAACATTTGCATTTGAGAGAGCAGTAAGACTAGCTGATGTAGCTACTATCACTTGCCTGATCTCACAGTTTGTACTAATCAGATTTTTAAAAATCTAAGTCAAAATAAGCAAAACAATTTTTTCAAATGATAAAATTGGTCACCTGAACCATGAAAAAATATTGTAAACATCAATAAGTAAGCCAATTACATTATTCAGAAACAGCAATTTTATAGAAATCAAAAAGAAATGCAATACATTAAGATTCCTACATATAAGACTAAGAAATACATAAAATTAAAATATAACAATTGCATAAAAATTCATTTTAATAAATTTGTCAATTTTTCCTAAGAATTATTACAAATTCTCGAAATGCAAAGTTGTAAAATTTCAAAAGATGAAAGAAGAAAAGATGTTTGCCTACAAACTATGAAAAATTTTTCCAAAAATCAAAGTAACAAAAATGGCATATTGATAATGCAAAAGCAAAAGAAAGTACAAAACCAGGAAAGGAAATAAAGACAAAAGTTCAGGTAGATATGGATAGAGTATGTGATAAAATTTTATTATTTTTATTTCATTTTAGGGTGGAGATACAAATGGTTATTTAAGAAAGTATAAATACATGTACAATATGCACATATAAGTGTAAAATTAAACAAATAAGAATTCCATTAAATTTCATCAAAGAAATCTTTACTGGGAACTCATTTACTGTATTGGAAAATATTAATAAAATAATATATAGAAGAATGGATATTTTTATATATAGGTACTGCACTACAATTTTTTGTAATGCTAGGAGCATGATGGAATTATTTTTTCAACAAGTCTTAGTACATTTTGAGAGACCTGAAAATTTCATTTTTAAAACTGTTAGATACATGCAAAAAATATGTTTAACAGAATATAATACACTTATAAGAAAATAGAAAAGAGATATTTCTTTATAAAATCCTAAGTTTTCTTTTACCTAATTCAATTACTGGTCCTTCCAGAACCTAGCAAAAGGATACTTTAATGTATATTTTAGAAATGAAACTTTATTAAGGCTGAAAATATTTTCAGGTAATTTTCTATTTTGCAGGTCTTTATGCCCCTGCATTCTCACATGCACAAGCTGTCAGTGTGCTACAATGATGTGAGCACTGAAAAGGTATAAAAGTACCCGAATGTGAAAAGTGCTTCCTTAGTTTAAGGTAAAAAAATCTTTATTAAATTGCATTGATTCTTTTTTAAATGGTGGCTCTTTTCAGCTTGAATATCTCAAACTGGTTTGAAGAAAAACGGCAACAAATCAATATGCTCTTCGCAGGAAAGGGATGATTGTTTTGCATATTAACCAATCTTTGGCTAAGTAACAAGATTTCTTTCTCTTTCTGTGGAGTTTTGTTTGTGTGTCTCTTTGTTTTAAACAGTACATCTGTACTTCTTGTATTTCTAATATTTGATATTCTAAAACAAATTTAATAGTGAAGAATCTGCTGTAAAGATTGTCTAAGATTGTTGGTGATATGACTTTGGACAAATGAATTAATTTAACAACATTGTGACCTTGGGTGTCTTATTGTAAGATGATGAATTTGATAGCAGTAGATGGCTTTTGTTATTATTATTTTTTTGGTCTTTTTTGAGACAGTGTCTCTATGCAGTACAGGCTGGCCTTGAGCTCACTTTGTAGCTCAGGCTGGTCTTGAACTCGCAACAATCCTCCTGCCTCAGCCTCCCGAGTGCTGGGATTACAGGCATGAGCCACCACACCTGGCTACTAATAGATGGCTTTTATAAGTGCTCTCTTTTGACTGAAAATTAGCAATGTGGCAACACTCACAGTTTGGATCAGATAGACATTTATCCTTATCCAAGTTTCATTATTAAGGGTCTGTACCACCTTGGGAAAGTTAATTAACTTTAATTACTTTATCTCTGAAGTGAGAATGATAATAGAAACTAACTTAAAGTCAAATTTGAACAAAATTACATGTAAAATATTTAGCTCAGTGTCAGATGCCTGATGTAGTAATTAGTGCTCTTCGATTTCCAGCATTTACACTCCTTTTCCATACTTGAGAATTACCCTGCTCTGTGATTCTTAAATCAGCTCTCCCTATAGAAGCTACCTACCTGTTTTCATTGTCTGTCTCTCTATGTTTAGATATGTATACTAGATGTCATTAATCACATCACTGAAGCTAGCGGTTTATAAATTTAAAGTTTATGTCAAATTTACTTGGTGAGGCTTGTGACACAGGTAAAAACTAGAACCTAATTCCAGTGGCAGTTAAGGAAGTTTCCCTATGAATGTTGGCAGTGTTCCTGCATTTATTATCTTGAAGAATTCTGCTTACAACTCATGAACATTCTGTAAAACACTGGAACTGATGCTAGTAGATATTGATGATGGTAAATATTTATAGTAGCAATGATCATTAAATTATGAATGCCTCAATTTTAACTGAGATAATAAGTACAATGAATTTTATTATATTATTGTCTTTTCTTTTAGGTGTGCTAGAAATTTTGTTTCCTTTAAAACTTTATATAAATATATGTATAACAGACACCATGTAATGACAGATGGAAATTGATCTTTTTTACATATTTGGCAGTTTATTTTTGAAATCAAGGGAAAAGATACCTACCTGAACTGGAAAATTACAAACATGATGCTTTATTCAGTTTAACTATTTGTTTGATAGTATCAATAGAGTTTATAATCTTAAACCACATTGAGGGAACAAGCACAGACATAAATTCTTCATTCTAAGTATATTAGCCAGTAATAAGTTTTGTGTTTCAAATTTTAATCATGAAATTCATCTAAAAATCATTATTTAAAATGTGTGGAGAGGACTGAAGATTTAGCTTAGCGGCATGAGCGCCTGTCTGGCAAGCGCGAGGTCGTGAGTTCGATCCCTGGTCCAAAAAAATAAAAAATAAAAATAAAAAAATAAAATGTGTGGAGAAATGAAGTGTCAAAAACATGTAATAATAATATGTAATTTTATGTATTTGGAATAGATACTGTTAATAAAAGTATGTTTTTGTCAAATGGCCTGCTTTATACACCAGAGCAATTAATATCTTTGAAATTCTGAAGGCTGGGCTTCCTTATTGTAAAAATATATAAAATAACAAATGCTATAGATGTACTTGGTTATTTTTATTAGACAAACACACACATCTGTTGAAATTGTTAATACAAATGAGGTTTTTTTTTTAACCATTGAAATGCATAGCGAAAAACAATAATGAGGGTCCTGAAAGGTACAATTTATCTATTTAACTATGAAGTAGAAGAGAACATAAACCAGCAATATAAACCAGTAACAGGAGGAAACAATTTTGTGCTTAATTGCAATGTATTCTCATCATGTTTATTCTTTTACAAGACTCTTTTAGGTTCTTTACGGATCAGAGCATGGCCAGAAGCTGGGGCTTGGCATTGGTGTGTAATTAGTAGATGGAGATCAGTTGGTGGGAATTACTCTTCTTTTTCAATCAAAATGATACCCTAATTCTGTAAGCAGATCCGAATGAATCCATATAAATCTCCAAATTCATTAAAAATTCTGGAATCACAGAATTATTCTTCTGATATTATTATTAGAAGCATCAGCCCATACATACTTACATATCTATTTATAAACCTGTGTGTTTGGTACAAACAATCTCCAGGTCCTTTCATATAAATTCTTTTTCATCTATATTCTTGTCCTTGCCCTTTTTTGCCTGGATTAGCAAAAATGGCATTTATTCAGTTTTCCTAGTTATCCAATTTCAGTTCCTCTAAAAGCATGTTTGTCCACTGATTCTAACTATGCAATATTTTAATATTGTAAATTCACTGAAATCAGAATACTTATTACAATCACTTTTGGCCAGGGGCCAATCACAATGAGGTTTTTGTTGTATTTATACATAGTTGGAGTGCCTCTGATCATAAATTGCATGGATGTCAATGACTTGGTAAACAAAATCTCAAGAATAATGATAGGGGGCTGGGGATTTAGCTCAGTGGCATAAGCGCCTACTTGGCAAGTGTGTGGTTGTGAGTTCAATCCCCAGTGCCAAAAAAAAAAAAAAAAGGAATAACGATAGAACATTATTCCAAAAGAGAAAGACAAAATTGGACTATTTTTGTTTGACTGCAAACTTGAATTCTGAGAACTAGTGGCTCTTAGTTCTTCTATGAAATCTTTAAGAAATGCTATATTATTAATATTTTTGATCACATAGAGAAAAGTTTAGTGTGAAAACCATAGAATTTGATCATTCTGAATAGAGAAATGACTCAATATTTGGATACTTAATATGAAAGATTTTTAACATAGCTAGTTTGTTCTCAAAAACAAAAGGGACAGTGAAAGAAGTAATGCCATAAACTTATGTTTATTTTTTAAAAGCTCCTTTTAAAAACATGAAGTAGTAATTTTAATTGGTCAGGCAGTTGTGCTTTATAACTTCACTGTGATGGGTCTACTTTGGATTTGGTCATCTAGAGTGAATCTTTTATCTATATTCTTAAGAAGAAAGTAGTTTTCTTATAATCTTACACTTAGACACATCTTTGGCTCTTTGTGCCTAGAAAGCTGCAAGACTCGCTACTGCATTGCTCTCCACCGCATCTTGTCCTGATATGTCACACCCCTCTGGACATGGTTTTATTATAATAATAATATTATTATTTCCATTACATCTATGTCTGGTTTTGAGCTTGAGTGTTTAGTAACTCAGGTTTGCTGTTACTCAAAGTAGATGGGATTATTTCTGCAAGGTTAAATTGTCTTGTACTTAGCATAATTGAAAGTAGAATGCTAACCATATAGCATTAAATTCATAATGCTTATAATGTATGCATACATTAAAAATATTGTAATTCAGATTTGCATGAATTACTACATTCCTTTAGGGAAATTAAGGACAAATGAAAATTAAGTGCATGTGGCCCAACTCCTGTAGGTTTTGTTGTTGTTGTTTTCTTAGTGTTTTTTAATTACCTTGTCAAATCACAAGAATTTCTGTGTGTTCATAAAAGAAAGCTTTTGAAGTTAATTTTTTCTTTACATTTTTCTTACAAGTAATTCTGATTTTGTTTAATATAATTTATTATTCAGAGCTACTAAAAGTAAGATAGGCAAGCAGGAGAAAAGGATATGCATACATTAAATTTACAAAGTTATTTTCATAGTTACAGAGAGCTTTACATTTCTAAAAATCATTATAGAAAGTTTTTCACTTAAAAAAATTCTTTTAAGGGTAAAATGTAATCATGTGACTAATTTTCTGAATTAGACTTTAGGACTGGAGTCAACTTTAGCAGAGAATTCTTTGAATCACTGAAACTCTCTGTTGGTAATTCAAACAAGATATTAATTAATGAAAAATACATCAACCTGTTGTAGAATGAAAAAATATTTTTTTCCAGAGGACATTGTTTAGAGAAGAAAAACTCTAATGAAAGATATGAACAAGGAAATAACTGGAAAAATGACCCAGGACCAAAAAATATTAACAACAGTAACTAAATCCAAAAACTAAATATATTGTGCTAAACTTTAAAGGACTCTCAAACTTAAAATTATTCTTAAACAGTGCCTGTTATTCAAGTAATTAATGCTAGTATTTATCATAAACAATTTAAAATTATCAATTTTTAATGAAATAAAATTTTATTTCTTGCTCTCTTTATGGACAATTCAGGTCTTCACATAATCTGGGATTCCACTTTGTGTTACCATTTGTCTTGGTTATTCAAGACAAATGGTAACACATTTATTGTTCATTTCTGAAACAAAACACCCAACACCTAGAGTTAAAGGGGAAAAGGTTTATTTAGGTCACAGTCTACAATTTCAGTCTATAACTTGCTGGTTCCAAGGCAGGGCAGTACCTGGCAGAAGGATAAACTTTCATGGAAGTGAAAGAAAGCAAAAGTAGCAATAAAGCCTGTATATTAGATCTTTTCCTTACCACCAAAACTGTAAGAAATGTACTTCTGCTTTTTACGATGATCCCATCTGGGGTGTTATGTTATAACAATACAGATTGAAAAAAGTTACTTGGGTAGTTTCTACCTCGGTGTTGTGTTGATGAGCTGATCAAGGGTTTCATAGTCTAATTGCTTGAGTTCAAACCCTGACTCTACCATTTGCCTGCTCTTAAAACTGGAGCAAGTTAATGTTTCATTCAAGCCTTTCATCAGGAAAATAGAGGCAAACATTATCTACTTCATAATGATATCAAGTGGGTTAAGTGACCTAACATCAGTTGTAATCAACATTCTAACCATTGATACTTATAATCTGCTGAAGAAAAGCTAAGAGTAATGTTTTCCAATTGGCATCTCTTCTAATTGTATTTGTTCAAATATTATGAAAAGTATTTAATAGTACTTAGTGCAAATATAATTAAAATATGTGTGATCTTCCAGCATAAGTGTGAAGAAAGTTTTAGGGAAATTAAATCCACTAAATGCTGCCAAAAACAAAACAAAACAAAAAAAAGCAAAACAACCACTCATGTCAAACTTAACTCTCACTGCTAAGTGAAAATGATAAGACAAAGTAGAGTAAGAAAATTTAAATGACAATGATTCCACCTCTATTCCTTTAATCACCTTACTGTCATACTCAGGAGACTTCCAGCAACTCAAAGAAATGTTATGCGCAAATGTTTTTCTAGACCATGTTGTGTATCAGTTAGTGCTTAATAGGGAAACATTTAATGCAAGACATATCAATCTATGAGATTTTACACACTGGCTTACAATGGCCTCCTACATAGGTGTGGAAAAATGCAAAAGGCCTGTCTGCATACTGGAGATCTGAACAATCCAGTCAAATGTCTGGAGCTCACTGTGGAGTCCTGTGCAAGTCAGTATAAGGAGACATAAGGTTCAGTGATGGAGAGCTGAAGACTTTGTGCCGGAAGCTGGGAGAACAAGTCCAAGGAAAAGACTAGAGCTTCAAAAAAAAAAAAAAAAAAAAAAAACCAGAAGCAAGCCTTCCTTCTTTGTTTTCTTTTATACTATTCTGTTGACAATCCTCCCTAGAGTGGGTTTCTTATATCCAGAACTATGTTGTGCCTATTTAGTTGGGTGTTACTTACTCAAATTGACACAATCAGTTAACTATCACATGTTGGTTGGACCTGGACTTATAATTTAAACTAGAAAAACATAAGATACAACAGCGCAAAATGAAACAGTACAAAGCAAAATAAACCTAGAATTTAATTAAAAGTTCTCCAGAGAATGAATAAATACAACACATTTGCAGAAACAGCAGGATTTTGATTGGGAAAAATACATATTTTGGTATAACTAGTTATACCAAACTTTTCAATTGATTTAATTCCAGTTTATGAATATTTCAATTTTTTATCTATGTATAAACAATACTTTAGCCTACTGAGAGTACTGACAGTCACATTTTTCTAGTCTCATTCTTTCATCGTCATTGTTTTTACCAGAATAATGTCGCATATGCTCATATCTAGATCCAGCTGGTAAAATCTTAACAACATGCATTAATTATAACCTACCTACTATCGCAAATAAACCTCAAAATGTATCATAATCCAAACACAAATTAACTTTTGCTCACGTAATGTAACAGCGTTTAGTAAGCAGTCTGTTGGTTGACGGCCCTCATTCATATGGGAAGGTGAAACCCCTACCATTTTCTGTATGTGGCTCCCATGCCACTGTAAGAAATTCTTTGTTCCAGTTAAGCAGAAAAAAAAAAAAAAACTAATGTTCTTTCAAAATATACCCCTTTTACACAGACTTTTCTGATTTCCCTTATCCGTACTAGGTATTATTCTTAAAAGATCTATCAAAGCACCTATTTCATTTGGCTTAAAGTTGAGGTATTTGTATTTCCCATTAGTTCTCTGAGGCAAAAATTGACTATTACTTACACTTGTGTCTTCTCCTGTAATTAATGCAGCATTTTATGTGCTCTGAAACATAATTAATATTTTAATTTCAGTTTTCTTTATTTAATGGAAAGAAACTCTGAAAATTAAACTCATTAAAATCACCATTGTTGGCTTTATTTAGAAACAAGCTATTTTAAGATTCATCATATAATCTAATAAAGTCAGCGTTTAGAAAATGCATTCCAGACATGAGCAAGTGATGGCATATGTGTTACAGACGTTTAAAAAAAAAAAGATGCCACTACACTCCCTATGTTCTGAAGATAATATAATGCAGGTCTTTAGAAATGACTATACTTCTCTATCATAAAGAAGATAAAATGATTTACAATAATTGAAGAACAGTTTTAGAATGAATGTTAAATGTAATAAATTGATTAGTAAGGAAAAGATTTATTCTTGGGAGATGAAAGAGAAACAAATTTAAATAATAAGACTGTATTACACAGTTGTTTTCATATTTTTATTTACTTTTGGAAGGTAGAGGATTTATAGAACTCATTTTGTTTCTGGGTAAGTATTTAAGCAAAGCAGTTAGTATAGAAATTTGAAAAAAATCTTCTTTACCAATGCATTATTATTTTGAAATCATTCCATTTCAAGACTCTTATCAGGAAATATGTACCTGACGTACTCACTAGAAGACCATCAACCCTATGATACATGGGGTATAAGTACAAATTGATTATATTCCATGTACTTACATGGGTTTGTCCTAAAATACTAGATATATCTTTTCTTTGTTTCTGCTTCCCGGTAAGAATGATTTATGTCTCTCTTTTAGAGATGCTATAAGAAATATTTACTAAGACATGAAAATAAAAATATGGTTAATTAATAATTGATTATTAGTAATTTAAGATCTAATGAACAGACTGATCCATTTTCTAATTAGCTTTAAGTATCAATAATCTTAAAGCATTTGTAATAGGTAGATAGATGTAAAATAGTCAATTTTTAATTGATTGTTAATTCATCACAGTTGGAAATTAATAAAACATACTAGAAAAAAATCCTGGATGATGATAGAGAAACACTGGTGACCTTGGCTACCTCAGTTATCTGGGCTTTTAAAAAAATTCTGAAGCTTCCTTTTTATGTTGTCATAATGTAGATCCTTTGATGTTCTGGAAATGATGCCTGAGCTGGATGAGGTAGGAAGAACACAAGGATTTAGGGAAAGTCATAGAGATTACAAAAAACAAAATATCAGAAACAGAGACGAGAAGAGATTCTGTGGAGTGTCCTGTAGATAGTTTAATGTGCCTCAAATATGAAGTGAGGAGATTAGAAAGGTTGTAATTTTGTGTGCGACATGATTTAAATGTAGACACCTAAGTTTTAGACCTATTTGCATTTAAAAAGCATTGTGGAATGTGACAGGTGAATCCCAGTGCCACAGATTCCATATTTGAAAAAAGGGAGAATTCAAAGTTGACACTAGTCTTTTCACCGCTTGAGAAATCTTCCACCAATTTTTTTCTATATTTTATTATACAATTTTATCAATTAAAAATAATTCCTTCCCACCTTGTTTTAGTTTTTTTTTTTATAACCAGATAATAGATACTGCATAGTTTATAAGATCAATAGTTTGTTTCTTATAGTTTTAGAGACTGGAAAATTCAAAATCCAAGAGACTTCATTTGGTAAGGGTCTTATTATCATCCCATAATCATTATTCCATAGCAAAAGGCCAAAGAAAGAGAAAAAGACAGACATGGCAGAGATTACTGGGGTTGAGGGTGGAAATCTCCTCCTGTTATCAAGAACCCGTTCCCATAATGTAGCTCACTCCTACAGTAATGACCTTCAGTACCACATCTTGATACTGTTGTACCGGGGATTAACTGTCCAAGACACAAACTTTGAGGAACACATTCAAGCGCAGCACTATCTATCCCTAAATTATTTCCATATTCATAGGACATATAAAAAGCATTAATCTTAAAAGGAAGAGGTAAAGTACATTTGAATTTTAATAAATAGCTGAAGTCCTCTTTTGTTTTTAGTAAATAATATTAGCAATGAATTTTTTCAATAAATCAGGAAATTTTAGTTTAACACTTTGTGGTGTTGTAATATGTCACTTTACCTAAAATGGATAAATATTGTGCATTTAAAACAGATTCCAACCCACATTCACTTGTAGTAAAGGTCAAGAAAATTAAAACTGCTATCTTTTTGTGAAAAGAAAAATTTTAACTGACACCTGAGTTAACTTTTCAGTGGTCCTTCCTTTGAGTTAGGTTCTAAAAATTTATAAGCTACAAAATATTCTCACATTCACACTAAATAATATTTAAATGTTTTGTTTGGATTTTACTACCCAAAGCTCTTGTTTTTATAAAATTAATCACATTCATGGTTAAAGTCAATCATTCCCATGCTTGGCACAATTATACACATATCAGTTTGGCAATTCAGATTCAGGAACAAGCACCAATTTGCACATGAAGAATAAGTTTAAAAATAAAAGATAAATAAAAACAGATGTTTTAATATTTTCTTTCTTCCAATCAATGAATTATTTTTAGATCCCCTGGAGTGTGTAAAATCCACTTTAGCTCTCATTTTTCATCTAATTAATTTAGAAAAAACTTCAGAAACAGACTTTTAACTATTAATTATATTGGCACTGTAACAAGTTCCCAAATTATTAAGTGATTTGAAATTTAACTGTTAGAGTATGTTTATTTGAAAAGATTAAGTAATAAAAAAAGCCAATTCTTTTTCCTGCATTAGAAAAACAGGATAATTTCCTACAAAATACAATCTGCAGTTTTATCTTTTCAGCTATAGTTAATTAGCATAAGTTGCTCAGGGGATATTTTGAAAGAGGAAAGAAAACAGGAAAGGCCTCCTGCCAAACACAATAATCAGAAGTTCTATGTGGAGAATTTCAGCATTAATATTTTTACAATGGAAAAGAATGTGCTGCTGTGACTATTGATTAGGGGGAAAGCAGGCAAGGAAGAAAGTAAGGGTCTCCAGAGAATTCAAGGGTTTGAATATCTGATTAAAAAGTACAATTACAGAATCCAGTAAGGAAAATAAGTCTGTGCAGATGGCCGTGAAAGGAAAATGATTGTCTTTGCTGTTATGGGTCATAAAGTCAATCTCTCTCACAAAAGGGGTAATTGATGCTTCAAACATTATGGACTAAAGGCACAGTAATGAGACCATTATTAGGACTGAAATAATATTGTTTTCTTTTGCATGTTATTAAGAGCTTTAGCCTCAGAGACTGCCTTTCAGGACTTAATGAAAACCTATGCCAATGATAAAAAGAAGTATTTAGAATCTGGGCAATTGTTTCCCCCTTATAAGTTGATCAATTTTTTAAATCCGCAAGCAATACTAAAGTTCATGGAATCTTGCAGACTTTCAGAAAATAAAAGGTGTAAAGTTAAGATTGAGTATACTTTTTTAATGGAAAAAAGGAATAAGGCTGTGAAGAGCTGCTAGACTAGAAGCCACATGTGATTCTTGTTTCTCACCTACCTTAACGCATGTTTCCCAAATGACTACTATATCTTTCTTCGCTTTTTCCTCTCTTCTACATTCCTTTCCTCTCTCAATGTTAAACTGTTTTTTTTCTTTTTAATACAAAATTATTGTTACTTTTCTCATTGGGAAATTTCATAATTCATGTATTATGATAACAATGTACAATTGAGTCATATGATCTCCCTAAGCATAAGATTTTTTCTCCTGTAACATGACAGTAAATGATCATTTGTTTTATCCTGCATCACTTGAAAGGGAGAACCAGGTGGTTCATAACTCTATTACAAGTGTCATGCTTTCTACTCCAAGTATCATGATACAGTATCAGTTCAACAAATAATGTCCTTTTTTTGAGTGAAAGCAGTTATATAACAATTGTTGCAACAAATGGTCATTGCTTCTCATGTAAATATATAGGAGATAGATCCGGGAGCCATTGTAGGCTTGGAAAAGCAGCAGCCAGCCCTACACCAGCACACCCAATGGCCACCATCAGCTATTCATAACTAGCACTGGCCGGGAGAACTATACAGTCTCCCTTCAGAGTAATTGTAGTCAATGCAGGAAGTGCCTGGGATCCCACTACCTCTTGTTTGGAAGAACCCAGAAATATGTTAAGATGAAGAAGTAAAAGGAAGTCTCTGATCTCCAACCAAGCAGAGCAAGTCTAGAAGATATAAACATGGAAGAGATCAAGAGTCGCACACCTGAAGTTTTGGAAGTGATAGCAACTGAAGAAACAACTCCATGAGGCTATAAAAGAAATTAGGACAGAAATAGTATCTCATGTAAAAGAATAAATTAAAAATGTAATAAAAGAATTGTTAAGTACCTCTAAAGAAGACATAGATAAAAAATAGAGGAACATACGAAATGAGGGAAACTTTGAATGAACAATATAAAAAATATTTAGAATATATGAAACAGATTCGAAGAGATATTCAGGAAATTAAACTCTGTTATAGAAAAGAAACAGATCACCTACAAAGGAAAACCCATCGGAATTATGACAGACAAACCATCAAGTCAAGAAAAGACTGCAGTGAAGTATTGCAAGTCCTGAAAGAAAAAAACTAATCCAGATTGATGTACCCTGCTAAACTATCTTTCAGAATTAATGGAGAAACAAGATATTTCCATGACAAAGAACAACTGAAGAAATTCATGGCCACCAAACCAACCCTACAAAGAATACTGAAGACATTCTAGAGAGAGATTAAAAAAAAAGAGCGAGTTTCAATGAACAGCAGCAGAGAGGGATCACCAACTGGGGCAGACAGCTGAATAGAGGAGAAAAGCAGGGAACCAATGGCAGGATAATAGCAAGGCAGAGATGAGCCAGTGCATGTTGACCATAATCATTAATGTAGATGGTCTCAATTCACCAATAAAAAGAAACACAGGCAGAGTGGGTCAGGAGACAGGATCCATTAAAAATATGCTTTATACAAGAAACACATTTAACTCAAAAGAAAATTCATAGACTGAAAATCAAAGGAGAGAGAACCGTGCTCTATGTGACAGGGAACCAGAAAAAAGTAGGGATAGTTTTCCCATCAACTGCAGAATGGATAAGAAAAACATGGCATTTTTATACAATGGAAAGCTACTCAGCTATAAAGAAAGATAACCTCGAGGCTCTTGTAGGTAAATGGATACAACCTGAGATCATGCTTATGAGTGAAAGAGTCATGTGAGTGAACATCATGCTATCTCCCTAGTATAAAAAACTAAAGGAGTTAGTGGGATCCAAAAAGCACAATAGATATTGTGAAATTGAAAGGGAAGGAATTGTCTAAAAAGGGAAGGCAGTGACCATTATTAATCTATTATCATGTTTTGAAACCCTGTATTGTTTTCATTGTTTTGTTTAGTTTGGTTTTATTCTGTTTTGTTTCATTTGATTGTTATAGTTAATGGCACGGACAGCAATTTCAAAGACAACAAAATATATTATGGCAGCCATTACTAATTTCCTTTTATCTTGTTTCAAAGCCCTGTGTTGCTTTCATTGTTTTCTTTTGATTGATTTTATTCTACTACTTTGTTTTGTTTGATTGTATTATGTCTGATAGTATAGGCAGCTACTTTGAAGATAACAAGAGACATTATGGTCACTGTGGTTTTACTCTTACCTTGTTTTGAAGTCCTGTATTGCTTTCATTATTTTGTTTTGATTGGTTTTATTCTGTTCTGTTTTGGAAAGCAGCTATGCTCACCACTATAGCACCAATGCAGATGCATTCTGTTCTCTTTTGTTTGATTTTATTATGTCTGATGGTATGGGCACTTATTTTGAAGATAACAGGAGTCATTATGGTGCCTTGTTTTCCTTTTATCCTGTTTTGAAGTCCTGTACCATATTCATTGTTTTGTTCTGATTGGCTCTATTCTGTTTTATTTCATTTGGTTTTATTTTCTTCAAAATATATTTAAAAATAAAATATAAAATTATGCTCATTTTGTTTACATTTTTAAAAATATTACAAAATACATGAAATAATTTTGTCAAATAAGGAAGCCTATAAAGATATTCTTATACATTAAGTTAAAACTCAAATTTAGTTATGTCAATATATAATAGCATTTTGCACGGTGACCAGATATCTGAGAAAAATAATTTTAAGAAGAAAATTTGGTTTTGGTTCATGGTTTTAGAAATCTCAGTCCATGGTCGACATATTCCACTGCTTTTATCCCAGCAGAAACATTATGGCATGCAGAGAAAAGCTGCTCATATCTTGGCTATGAAGAAGTAGGGCTCCTGAGAGAAGGTGGGGACAAGGTTTACCTTCCACATATGGCCTACTTCCTCAATCTAGACACCATTTTTTAACTCCACATTCAGATAGAACTCATCAGTGGATTATTCTTGTTTGAATTTAGAGCCTCCATGTCCCAATCACCTTCCAAAAACTCTACTTATGAACTCATGGGCCTTTTGGAAGTCATTTTAAATTTAAATTAGTGTGTCTTGTAAAATTCAAAAGAGGAAAAATATTAAAATGTTTTTGCCAGTGAAAGGCTCTTTTTGCTGGGACCCTGAAATGAAAATGGTTTCCCTACAAAACAGACAAGCACAATATAGCATATACTGTGACTTATCGTTAAGCACTACCCTGTTCTCAAATCATCTGGGGCTGATTGTGGATAATAGGCAAGGACTGGGTTCTCATGATTTGCAAGGCCATCTCATACTATCATTTGTAACTATGAAACAGTTCTTTCCAGCAATAGCCTTTTTTCATCAACCTTTCTTATGACACTACCACACCTGTTGCACATTTCTCTGTTTTTCCTGACTCAGGAAACTCATTTAGATAATTTTAAAATTACTCTTTTGTAAGTATTAATTAGCATTTAATTATATTTCAGATTGTAATATAAAACATCAACACAATTTCATAAACTGAAGACTTATATATCAAAGTCCTAAGAAGATAGGTCACTTAGAAAATCTCTAGTCATATGTTTCTTTGTATCTCTGGCAAAATAAATTCCTTTGGAAATATGACTGTGACTACATCATCTTCTAGGATATAGGCCAGTTGTAATGCTTCTGTTCTCTAGGATATTCTAGTCTAATGTCACGGAAGTCCACTAGTTAGCAGGTAAGACTCGGAGGCAGTATTCTAAATAGCGTTCAGTGCTACAGATTTCCACTTCTGTCCTCATCAAACAGGAATCCTGCCTGAGAAAAGCAGAGGCTGCATGGGCTAGGAAAATGACCCTGACCCAGAACACACAGTATCTGGCAATGCCTTTACTAAGACAGTAACAAGAGCTCAAAGTATGCTTTGACATTGAATATGCCACGATGTCTTCCTCTTTTATCTTTGCATCTATAATATTTACCAGCCATAGAAATGGTAATGACAAATGACACTAAAAAAAATGATTAAGCTATTGAGTGAATGAAACATTCATCTCTCAGAGTCCCTAAGCTAATTATTTAGTCTCAGGTCATTCATGTTAAGTTGATTCTGCCTCGTAGTATATTTTTATCACCTAGATGTATTACTTTAAATTTATAAAAATGAATATAGAAACAGCAATGGCAAGTTCCCAAGAACAATTTAAAAAAGAATTATCTGTCCTGCAAAAAAATATATTATGTCCATAAATATTTCCACTCACCTGTGTACTCATTAACTATTTTATTGACCATAAAGATTTTCAGTGTCACACTAATTACCAAGCACACTTCTGGGTTCAAAAGATAGGAAAGGGAACAAACCAGAGTCTTTTTTCTGAGGGAAGTTCTATGATTTCATGGCTTAACCAGATTTTAAATATCCAAAAATTACATTATACAGACCAAAAAGAGGTTTTTGTAATAAAGGATTTCAGCACAGCATAAAAGCACCTAAGTGTATGAAACTAACCAAGTGAAACTTCCCTGAGAAGCTAACACATTACATCTTGAAAAATGAAATAAATACTCTCAGAGAGTAGAAAGGAGTAAGGGTACACTGTATGTGTGATATCCTGCAACATATTGTGTTTTCCTATCCCCTCAACGAACTGCTGACACCCACAATTTAAAGGAGAGTTTCATCTTTTGCTCCCAATTTCAAAATTCTTCCAGTGGTCAGCTGGCTCCTAGTCAGAAATATAATGGTGAAATGGTGTGGTGGGACATAGTTTCTCACTTTACTGTGGCCAGGAAGAATAAGCAACAAGAAAAAGGGGACAGGGACCAAACATAGTACCCAAGGTCACATCTCAGTGGCCCACCTAGATACACACAGAGGTGTGCTTTGCTAACCCCTAGGTGGCTCCAAATCCTGTGAAGTTGATAATTAAGTTCAGCTGTCACACAACAGCATAGGGTGAATACAGTATTCTGGGGCTACACAATAGTGGTCACTTTGTGATAGGACAATGTGTAGGCTGACAAAAACCAAAACTGGTGTGACATTTTAAGGAACTAATTTTGTTTTGAAGATAGAGTGTCCTTTGAAGTATTTTAGGCAGTGGAGTAATAATCAGGGTTGTGGATTCATAAGTTCTGACATGTGGAATTGATTAGAAGAGCTGAGACAACATGAAATAAGTCAAGAGGACTTTGCACTAATGAACTCTTTACTGAATTAAGTCATTTTCTTCATACTAATCTTGTTGTTGTCTCTTAATCATTGTCTTACTCCCACAGATCAATAAGAAGTAAAAATTTAAAAATAAATTCTATTGCAATGTATGTTAAAGTATAACATGTGCAAAGCACTTTGAAGAACTAAAGGGATAAAGTACAGATATGTGTGTGTTTTCTCAAGAAGTTTTTGTATAAATTGAAATTCTTAAGTTTTCAAATATGTTTAGTATTGGCAGAAGGGAAAGCATAATAATTACCGAAAACCTGAAATAGTGAAAAGATACTACCTGACTGTGGAGGTGTGTGCAGGGAGGCCTTCAAATGGAAATCTGTTAGAAGGAAAGAAATACAATTTAAATGGATGAGACTAAAAAAGGAGAGAAGAAATTTCTGCTAAAGGGATGTTTTTATAGATCTCTGCATGCAGCACTGCAGCACTTACCACTCTTCTTTAAAACTGTGATGTAGTCTTGCGAATGCAACCAAGTGGCTGTGTTCTTGCCTATAAGTTATTTTTGACATTGTACAATGACAAAATAAATAAAATATACTAACTCCTTGCCTAAATTCACTCAGGCAATTATTTTGTTTCTTCTACACCCCAGGTAATTTTCAAAGTTCTAGAAGTATCATAGTGAAAATTATCAGCAATGTTTGGCCTACACAACTTGCATTCATATTAAGAATGAAATATAATAAACATGTGTGCATTTATATAGATAAGATTATTTCTAAAGATATTGTTCAGGAAAAGCAATAAAACAGAGTATGAGTTATAAACCCTCAAAATATCTTGTTCTTGGGCTGTTGAAATAGGTATCATGGGAGAACTCTGATTAGTTTAAAAATTTATGACACAGAAAAGTGTGCAAAAATTACACATTAGGGCATCATTGCAATGTTTTTGGCCTTATTTCTCGTACATTCACCTTATAAATCAAATTCTTGGTTGTGTCCAGCACCTTGGCAGTTTCCCATCAGCTCTTGCCTTATCAGTACTGTTACTGAGCTGCATGATGGGTGAAACAACACCTGAACTATGAGCTACGAACCATGAGCTATGAAAGGAAATAGCCAAATGAAAATTGCAGACTCTTGTAGGCCATGAGAACAACAAATACAGTGACTCTGAGGTGAGAAAAATCTTTCATTTAAAACACAAAAGTAGTGCCAAAAGATCTGTAATATAGTAAACAGAAAAAATATAATGCAGAGAGTTACATGGCAGGCAGGTCCTTTAAGGCTCTGTTGGTTGTAAAAAAAAAAAAAGAATCTAGATTTTTCAATTTCCAATGAAGAGCTTATTGATAACATATGATGTAAGATACCATTCATTTTTAAATGCTTATTTCAAAGCAAATTCATTCAGGATGTATGTGGACACTAAAAAGGTATGGTAGGTTTAGAAGCAGGGAACCCAGTAAAGAAAATGTACATAAGAAAATGTGAATATATAAATTATGGTAATAGCAGATTGATGAGAATATATATTCACTTAATTTAGTCAAGATATAAGTAAACAAAAAAATAGGATAGATTAGTTGAATATAGCATGTTAAAAATATAAATTTAAAATACATCTATAAAACACATACTGAAGTGTCACATTTATCCCATGAATATATAGTTATTATTTGTAAGTTGAAAAAAATAAATAATTTTAAATAGTATTTAAAAGAATGAAGAACAATTTATAGGCTTATGCAACAGAATGACTAATAGAAGCATTCATTAAAATGAAATATAGTTGGAAGAAATAAGTTTAGCAAGAATTAGAGAGATTTATTTTGTGTTTGAGATTTTTCAGATCATCAATGAACAAAATATATCAATCCAAAGTTAAATAAAAATGTTTGGATCTATTGGGATTACAGTTGGGAGCTCCACGTTTGCTGCTTCAAAATATGAGTCAATGAAAGTACGTGGAATGAGTATAGATACAGAAATATTAACCCTGAGTTCTGGGAAGAGAGGAGTACACAGCAACAGAGATTCACAAGTGTGGAGAAATGAAAAGAAATTATGAGAATGAGGTGCAGTAAAGCTAAAAGAAAGAGTCTCTTTTAGACTGTGTCACAGAGACTGCTCTAAGGCAAATGATAACCAAAAGATTTGGCAAGATAGAGACTTTTAGAATGCGAAGAGTTTCTATTTGTTATTACTCCACAATTCCTTAATGAATCAGTTTAGTTATTATTATAGAGGTCTTTATGCATAATCCATAGACTTCCTTTGAAGGAAATGTTTACAGATGCTAGGTTCTACTGACACTTAAACCACACTCAGTACCAGAAAGGTCATATTCGCACCCACGAAAACAAACAGCAACAATGAGAAGAAGACCACAAGTGGTATATCTCTGCTTATGGATGTCTCAGGATCTAAGAAAGCCATTATCCTCAGTCCATCACTATTTTGGATTTAGTCTTCCATTATATGGGTAATTCTGAATTCGGACAGAGCAAAAGTCATCATAAATCTATGCCCCCCCATTTTGTTCTTTTGTTGCTTCTCCTAAAACAAAGGAACAGCTCTTCTGCAAAGTAAATAATTCTCTTCTGAGAGGCAAGAACTCTGTGTGAGACATCCACTTTTGTCATGGTAAGGTGGGAAATGTGGACTATCCTCCTATAATGAACAAATAAATAAGCCAATTAAGCATTTTTAAAAAAATTCTCTTTTAAGGCATTATGTTATGAAGCTAACAAGCACTAAAAATAAATACACATATAGAATTTAAAAATGAAAACCCAGAAAGAAGTAACTGGTATTTGAAAAATGCCAATGACAGATAAGAGGTTGAGAAGGCAAGCAGCATTTTTAACAATCTTGTGTGTCAAAGTGCAACAACATTAGAGCCCAGAGCATACCAATAAGGCAGTGACAGGAAACACCCCACAGCTAGGGAACATCTATTGTAGGAGGACAGGTGAGCTGTAACTGGTCTGGCTCTCACAGTATAATTAAAATCCAACTTCAAATCATCTTGCTTCTTATAGTTAGATGAAGCTGATGGCAGGTTATTAGTTTTCCCAAATGTATATTCCATTTGCAAAAGAGAAGATAAAAGTTTAAACTTAAAAATACACAATTTATATTTTTAAGCCTACAATAACCAAGTCTGTGGAGAATAAAGAAACTATCATTTTTAAAAAATAAAACAACAGATAATAAAAACATGCACAAAAGATTCAGGTTATACATTCACTTATAAATAATATCTTAAATATTTTAAAATACTAGCAATACACAACACTTTGACATAGATAACCTAAGTATTATCAAAATCAATATAACAGAAAGCATTGAAATAACAGAGTATTTAGAATATTAAATATATAAGCACTGAAAAAATCAGTAACTAAATTTAAGAATATAGTTGATAGACTCAAAATAGATTTATAAATATAAAAACAGATGCAAATAAAAAGATAGATCAGAACAATGTGTAACAAAACAGCAGAGAATAAAATGTTAATAAAAGCACAAAACAACATGATGAACCTAGATATACTAAGAAATTTACAATATGTGTAATTGGAGTTTCAGAAATGGAAAAACAAATAGAATATAATACTATGTGCAGAGATGTGTGGAAAAATTGCAACAATTTTTCAAACCATTTGATAGTTATGAAAACAACTGTTCAAGATAACTATAATCCTCACACAAGATAAATACAAAAAAATTGCACTTGACACATCATACTAAATAACATCACATAGGGGTACAAAGTTTAAAAATCTTTAAATCAGGCACAGAAAAAGAGTAAAAGGAGAAACAATGAGATACTGGGCTTCTCAACAGAAAAGAGCTAGAAGTGGATGGCCTTAATTATCTATTGTCACAAAACAAATTACTCTGAATTTAGCTGATTAAAACAACAAACTACTATTTCACAATTGATAGGGGTCAGTAATCTGGAAGTAGTATATCTGTGTGGTTTTTGGCTCCAGATCTCTCAAGAGATAGCATTCAAAATGTTCAATGAATATAATTTTCTCAAGACTTCACTGGGGAGGATCCATTTTCAAATCAACTCATTGGACAACTAGCCAAAAAGGGAAGATCTTTCAAGCTTAACACGGTCAGTCACTAGCTTAATTTCTTTGCTACAAAGGCCACAGCATAACTGCCTAAGGGTCATCATAACATAAAAATTGGATTTTCCGTTTCAAGGCAACCTTACAATATGAGAGTTATCTCCCCTGAAAGAGAGGAAATAAGAATCAAAGAGTATAGAAAAATGAAAATCGTAGTCTTTTTATAATCTGACGACTAAAGTTACATCTTAGCACCTCTACTATGTTCATTAGAATCAAATCCCGAGCTTTGCTTTGTGCTTTCTGATGGAGCAGGGTTCAAGTGAGTCACATGGAATTAAAGTTCTAATGTACTGGTTTGTAACGAATTACTCCAAACTTAATATTCTGAAACCATTTTATGTTTTATGTTATTTCTTCAAACCCAAAATAGAAATAAACTCAGATGAGTAATAGGCTTAGCTGGGATTTCTAGGAAAGGTTCATCACTAAAATGATTGGTGCTTCAGCGTCTTAGTCTCTGTCTTTCTCAATATGCTGTGCCATCTTATAGGGCCTCTGCATATGTTGTCTGACTTTCAAGAGAGGAAGTAAAGAAGTCCCCTATCTGGGACTTTATCTAGGACTAGTACAGTATCCTTGCCCTTGTATTCATGTGGTCATAGTAGTCCTAGAGTCCACTGAGATTCCTGTCAGTAGAGAAACAGATGTCTCTTCTGGACTAGGCATCAGAAAGTACATGGCACAAGAAATTTATGGTTTTTGAGATACTACTGTAGCTCTCTTTGTGGCAATATAATATTCCACGGTGAGCCCTCAGTCACAACAACCATATCCTACCCACAGGCAGAGTGCTTTAAACTCCTCCTGAAATTTTTATCCCATTATAGGAGTGAGGTCAGAATTTATTGTCAAGGTGCTATATTTGGTCCTTGTTCTGAGATCCTTTCTTTGAGATTCTTCAGCCGCTCAAAGCTAGTTTTGGTACATACATCTTCAAAATTAATGAAAAACTGACCACAGTTATTAGGAACTAGTTGACACTTTCCATATTTTGTTTTGACTGCCATTAAACCAGATCATCTTATTAATATATGCATTTGCTTTATAAGCCCTCCCATATTATTTATTCTGTGTAAAAATAAATCGTGAAAGCTGGGTGTAGTGGTACACACCAGTAGTCCCACCACACAGGAGGTTAAGGCAAGAGGATCACCTTGAATTCAAGTCCAGCCTGAGCTACAAAATGAGTTCAAGGCCAGCCTGAACTGAATAATGAAACCCTGCCTCAAAAAGAAAAAAAAGAATAAAAACAAAAATAAAAAAATATCGCTCCCAAACCTGAGCATGTTAAGTTTTTAAAAAGCTAATGTATTCTCTTTCCTAACTTTTGAAAATCTGATAGAGCCTTAGAAGGATGGTCCTGGCTTGGTATATTTCCCAAAGCCACATCCATGCATCAGAAGCAACACCAGCATCCATACACCGTACTGCAGCTGGAGGCTAAGCAGACAGCACGGCTTCCCAAGTACCCCCTTGTATAATGCCTCAGTTTGCACTGACTCCTAGAGTCTGTTTGGCCTGGGTTTCCTCTGATCATCATAGGTAACTTGTCCCAGAATTTTACAAAACAGATGGAAAGAAACTGAAATTCCTTTTATAAGATGCTCTTAGAAGTCATCCACTTTCACTTTATTGTATCCACCAGAAGCAAGGCACCCTGCACTCAAGGAGAGAAATTCCATCTCTTCAAAGAAATTGTGGTCGTATTCTAAAGCCACTATCCTTCTACCACTGCAGTCCACAGTCTTGATAATATTTTTTTTTTGCTGCTACATACATAGTTTAGGTTTTCTCTATTGTATCATAATTAATGTCAATAATTTTGGCATTATTCTTCCAGCCCTACAGTCTACTTCATGTCTTGCACATTGACCCAAAACATGCTTCCAATTCCAAAAGATGTTGCATTTTGTTATTAAAAAAAAAATAGCTACCTCCGTTACCACATTTTGGTCCTGATGTGCATCTGGAGTAACAAATCATTAACAGATTCAAAATTAGCCATTTAACATGCATGGTCCATTCTAGGAACCAAGAATGGGATGTCATCTTTAGACAGGGGCATTGGAACATGGTGGTATAGGATGCCTTGAGGAAGTTTGAGCCTTCTCCATTCACTGAAATGGTTCAAATATCTGAAAGCAAAAATTACATTCATGGGTCAAAATGTCTATGGCTTCAGTTCTAGCTGGGGTTTCTTTAATGGGGTCTGCTGGAATTGTCAAAAGCAAGATAGCTTCTTCCCTCATATCTAATCCTCAAATTGGATTGGGTCATAATAACTGGATCTGGTCAAGTATCTCTCTCTCTCTCTCCTCTGTCTCTGTCTCTGACTCTCTCTCTCCCTCCCTTCATCTCTCCTTCTTTTCCTTTTTACCTCTCTCTCTCTCTCCCTCCTTTGAGTAGTCTCCCTGAAAAGCATGAGAGTCGCACAGTGACTGAATTCTTTGAGTTCTGACTCCCCCCAGAAGAAATGTTTCAAGAGATACAGCTGAATGTTGCAAGGCTTGATGAGAAGTAATCCAAAAAGTCACTCAGCCTCACTTTTGCCACGTTGCTCTGATTATACAGGGCCAATCCAGATTCCCCAAGCAAGTGGACCATGCAATGGTGGAAAACCAAGAGGCTTAATTTATTTTGAAAGTAGCCCTAATACAGTCCCCCATTAGATATCTGTGTGTTCACTGACTTGTATAATACATTTTCAGAAATTATCTATCCGAAGTGCACTTTCCAAAAATATGATTTTCATCTGTGTTTGTGCTGTAAATAAAGTTCAGTGCAATGAATTTGCAGATGTAACTAAACTGGAATGAGTTTCATAAGGCAAAATGATATCCAATAAACTAGATAATATTATCTTCATTTCCTCAGACTGATATGGCTGGTTTTTAGTGCCAAAGGAGCAATTTTATGGCATCACTTGTTCATTTAAAAATTTCGTACTCTGCTTCTCATGTATTCTTATGCATTCCAGTGTTTATATATTTATCCTCTAAGAATTAGTTATCATCTTTAATCATACCATTTCCTTTCAATCACAAAGATGTGGGGGAAGCACTAAACTGAGTAGGTAGATACTGTTTGATAGTGCCGCTATTTATATAGAAAATTATGGACCAATGTGCATACATTTAGTCAGTAAACATGTGCTAAGCATCTGTCTCATGCAGGGCTCTGCGTAACATTTTTATGAAAGTGTACACACTTGCAACAGCTGCATGGTCCCCTTCCCCCTCTCCCTACCATCTTCTTTCCTAGCTAGATGGCTTTCAGGATCACTTAGACTAATTAAAGTTTCAACAGCACTGATATCCACTTAAATATAGTAATTTTATATATAGCAATTTTCTTTGACCTATTCAGGAGATGAGTATAAGATTTTTAGATTTTTCGTGGTAGTAGGAGGCACATTCTAATTTCCTCGAAAATAATAACAGCAGCATAAAAGGACAGTCTGCAAAATGCCACATTTAGTACATCTTTCTCCTCTTTTCCCTCCTTCCTATCCTGCTATTCTCCTCTTTTTTTAATTTTTTTTATTTTTAATAAGAACTACAGAAAAGAGAAACAGGGCTACCCAGAATGTTGTTCTGGTGAGGTTTCCGGGAACTTTTATCTGATGTGGTACTCTCTGGCTTAATGTCAATCATTTTACCTTCTTTGTTTCCTTCACTACATTTAATACAATTTACAAGCTTAGTGTGTGTGTGTGTGTGTGTGTGAGTTACAAGTGATTCAGTCAAGGGCCCTTGACCTGAGCTACATTCCCAGTCCTATTTAAGTTACTGGGCTCAAATACCTGATCCTTCTGCATCAGTTTTCCAGAGTGCAAGAATGTATACTATTGTACTCAGCTCTGTTATTTCTTTATTTCCTCTTCTCTCTTGAAAAGAGATCGAGTGAATAGATTTGTATATTTACTATACCATTGAATAGTTAACATCTAGCCTAAAATTAGCAATAAATAAAGATTTGCTGCATAGATGAAATGATTTTTTCCAAGTGGCCACCAAAAATAAGTAATACAATATCTACTTTGTAGATAACATCTCATATTGTTTTCTTCTCTCTTGGGCACATCTCCTATTTTCATTTAAGTTTCCATAGTTTTCTGCACAATCCAAATGTTTTAGGGGAAACTCTGGTCTTTACTCTCAAATGTCCCATACAACCCATGACAAAAAGAATGAATGGGTGACAGACAATTCATTAGACTGCAGTGAGACAGGAATTTTTGATCCAGTTGAGACAAGAAATTTAGGAAGCACTTTGTTCATTGTTATGTATAAACATATATGTATTTCGTAGGTCTGAAACTTGTATAAGTGTGATTGAACGTTATGTCTTTTTTTAAATGTATTTCATTAAGAAGAAGAATAGTACACCAATGACTTCCACAGGGAATAATCCATTATTAATTCTTAGACCTTGACTTATTCCACCTCTTAGTAATAGTTTTATGGACTAGGAGCCTCTTCAGAAATAAAAGATTCATTATGGAAGCTACCAGGGTGCAGTCATCACCTCTTAAAAGGACTACCTCAGCTAGAAAGAGCTATCTTACTTAAGGTTGTGCCTTGGGCAGCCTATGCCCAGTGACTAATGTATATATAAGTGTAAACTCTTACTCATTTCTTATGCTTGACAACCACTCCAGTGAATTTCCCATCCCCAGTTCATGCTCCAGAAGATGTCAGTGCAGTTTTACTTCTCCTTCAGCCAAATACTGCTGTCTCATTCCTCCAACAGGTATTGATCATAAGGATAGTCCTTAATAGGCAACTTGAATGCTAGATTCTGATATACCAAGACATGGAATCCATGGGAAAATCAACTGAACAAGAAATACAACTTCCTCTTTCTTTCTTCAAACAGCATATCCCTTTTAAAGACAAACTTTAGAAGTTTCTTAGCCTTGATCTTCAGGATAACTGACTTGTAAGGATTTTTTTTATCAGCAGAGTAAGCAACCAGTTGTATTTTTTATCAATCTTTAAGGGGATATTGAGGAATTTTTACATTGTATGAAAAAACTATATTGAAGGTAATTATATTTTATGTTTTATTCATGTGATGGCTTATTGTATGTGTCAGTTGATTAAATTGAGATGTTCCTAGATAGTTGGTGAAATGTTACTTTTGGACAAGTCTATAAAGTTGTTCAAGAAGGAATTAGCATTTGAACCAGCAAGCAGAGGAAAATATATACTTTTACCCATGATGGGGAGTCAACTTTGTATCCATTCTGAGACTAAATAAAACAAAAACATGGAGGAAGGATAAACTTACTTTCTTCTTGAGCTGAGGCATCTGTCCTTTCCTGATCTATGATGTCAGATCTCTTAGTTCTTGATCTTTCAGTCTCCAGGATTTAAACCAAAGACCAGTTCTGCCCCAATCCTTCCCTTCCTTGTCAGATCTTTTGCTTTGAACTTGGGGCTATACTATTGTCTCCTCTGGTTTTAGGCCTTTGTATTTGATCTCATTTGTACTACTGCTTTTCTGATTTTACAGCATGCACATGGCATATTGAGTTTTTCTCAATCTTCATAATCACATAAAACAATACTCAAAATCAATCAGTCAATCAGTCATCTATCCATCTATCCTATTGATTTTGTTTTCTATAGTTAAACTTAGCCAGAATTTAAAGTACTTGTAAAACTTACTGTTCTTAAAAATATTTGAAAATTAAAACTCTAAACTCTTAGGTTCTGGGGATATAGCCCAGCAGCACATTACCTGCCTGGCAAATGCAAGTCCTGAGTTTGATTCCAGCACAAAACAAAGCATAACAAATGAACAAACAAACCCTCTGAACTCTCAATATTTGTTACAAAAAACATGACTGAAAGAAGAACCAATGCTGAGCTCCAACACTAATTGGTGGTATTAGAAGTTTCCAGTCCGTTTACCAGTATTTTCATGGGTCTTTTCTGACATCCAAAGGCCCTCTGTTTGTCTGCTAGTTTAATCTCTGGAAAGTTAATTGACCTTATTCTAAAATTCCTGAATGTTACATTTTTGAATCAGCAGTTATTTCACTATTCTGGTCCTTGATGAAATATTAAAGCTCAGAGAGAAAGGACAGTGTGCATTTGACAGATGTATTCTGTAAAAGCCAGCAAAAATGTAAAACATTTGGTTAATCATCCTTTGGTTGGTCCAATTATTATTGGTTTGAGTCAGACAAGATTTAGTAATTGAAGGATTTATTTTTAATGAAATCAGCAGCTGGCTTTGTATTTCTAGACAAAGAAGCATGGTTTAGTGTAAAAAGGCAAAAATTTGGACTCAGTGCCAAGAGACAAGAGCCAAACTCTATGACTTTCTAGTTACATGACCTTGCTAAAACATTTAACCTCTTTGGAGCTCATTATTTTCATGTAGTATTATAGATAAATATAATAATGAATGTAAAGTGCTTTGAAAATGGAGACAAATTTCACTTATTTAAGGACTCACCATCAGTTTTGTGTCAGTCATGGCACTAGTTTGTAAGACAAAAAAATGATTAGAATAGATTTAAGCAGAAAAATAAATTCTTGGAATGATATTGACTGGGACATGCAAGCAATGCAAAGACTTGAGAACTGAGCTCAGGAATTACAGGAGCATTAGAAGTAAGAAGTCCCCCCAAGGTCACATTCTAAGAATTGTCTAGAGAACACATTTCCTTGGTACTATCCGCGTACTCATTCCTGTACTAGTGACTCTCCATTGAGACTGGTCAGTGTCAAAGGAAATGAATTCCAAACTTCATTTTTCATGGCTGATTCAAGTTTTAAAAGTATTTGGCCATCTGAACTTTTCTGAATATCAGGCATGGACCAATACCCAACATATTAGGGGATGTGCATCCCAAGTCAAATTTTATAGCAAAACCTAAGGTCTTACACAGTTAATAGCCCTTATCTAAAATGTTTTAGACCAGAAATGCATCACATTTTGATATTTTCTCCCAGATTTTTAAGTAATTGGCATTTATGCAGTGAGATATCTTAAAAATGAGAACTTGGTCAAAACATGTCATCCACTTACACTTCATATTCATCTTAGACACATAGTCTGGAAGTAGTTTTATTCAACTGTGAGTCATGAGTCTGCATTTTGACTACACTCTGTCATGCGATGTCAAGTGTAAAATTTTTAATATGTGGCTCCATATTGGCACTCAAAATGTTTAGATTTTGGAACATTTCAGACTTAGGATTCTCAGGCTAGAGGTGCTTAGCCTACATGTGGAATGAATTGCACCAATGCTTTTTTCTTAGTAAAGCTTGTGTGAACAGTTATTTAAGCACAAGGGAACTTCAGCTCTGTTAACGCTACTCCCTTTGAAGTGTGGGTAACTGCCTCTTTTTCTGGTTAGCAGCAGATGAAGATGGTGTCCCACCCATATCTTTCTGCACACTCCAGTGACCCAATGGAGCTTTAGTAAGTGCTGACAGATGCTGCTCTGCACTAATTCTTTCTATGGAAAAACAACCTTGGCTAACAAACAATGATAGGAACTGTGCTTTAGCTCTTAGTCCATATTATTTGCAATAATTACTTCTATAGAAATGAAAGTCAAATAATGAAATTGGCAAGGCTAAGGTAAAAAAAAACAAAAAAGGATTGAAAATGCATTTATAATTATATATAGTATAGAACTATATTGAATAGGAAAAATATTCAGTTCTAGTCAGACAATGGTAATTTATTTCAAATGCATAGTATATGAGTAATTTGTAAATCACTTAATAATTATATATAAACACTGGACTAATTTCAGAATTTCCATAAAAATTGTATATCTTTATTCTTAATGAAACCTTGAAAATTATTTACAGTCTTTAGCAATAGCTTAAAAGTGAAACTTAATTTCATAGTGTTTTATCCTTTCTGAAGTTTCTGATAAAATAAATTCTTGGACTTATCACTCTGGATAACCATTGAATTATTTCCTGTGCTATGTGAGAAGAAAAAGTAGAATAGTATTTTAGTTTTATAAAATTATGAAAATTGTATTTGAATGATATGTTTAGGCTATCTATGTGTCTTTAAAATAGCTTCCTAAAACAGAATTATCTCTCACTGAACTAAGTATACTACTTTACTATATGGAGAGGTTGAAAATAGTATGTTGTGAAGGGATAGTAAATTACTCTGAAGGAAGACAGACAATCTATAGTGCTTTTTCTTTAAAAATCACTTTGTCTAAGCTTATAAGTTTTATTTTTAGTACAGTATAACTGCACTGATTCACCATGAGGGAGTGTGGTGTTAAGAATAACTCTCTGCTGGATTTTCTATTTGTGAAGAGAACTCAGTATCGTATGGAACAAAGGCTTTTTCCCACTGTACATCTCTTTGCAGATTTTCTACAACCTTAGAAATGCATGGAACTGACCCTAGAACTAGTTTCCAGTTCTGTTAACGCTACTCCCTTTGAAGTGTGGGTAACTGCCTCTTTTTCTGGTTAGCAGCAGATGAAGATGGTGTCCCACCCATATCTTTCTGCACACTCCAGTGACCCAATGGAGCTTTAGTAGAAAGTCCCCCCAGAACACACATACACACACACACACACACACACACACACACACACACACCTGTGGCATCACCATAGAGTAGCTGTGCCTCTGCCTTAGAAAAATTAATCTGACCCTTGATGGGGATAGGAGAAGAGTGCAGGAGCTTTAATTCTCCAGAAGCAACCCTCACGGGTGAGAAGCTGAAATTGGTGAATGAAATTTAGCTCCCAGTATTTCGGAGTCTGGACTTGTGAAGTGTACTATATGTAGTCTCTTAGAAAACTCAGGGGAATGAGACTGAGCCTTAGTTTCTCATAGGGCTAACATGTCACTCACATAATTTCTGGATCTCTTTTCTCCCCTTTCTAATTTCCCATACAGTACTTCTTGGGCTCTCTGTCCAGGTAAACTCCTAGCACTCTGATTCTTATCTTAATATAAATTCTATGATTTCATTTTTTAAATGTAGCAGTGCTATTGCTTTTCTGAAAACCAGGTTCATCACGAAGAAACAAGTCTGTGATAACCAATTACATTTATGAAAAGGTAGAACACTCTGTCTCTGCATTCTTACATGGGGACATACGTTGTTCTGGTGGCTGCATCTTTTGTACCTGTGTGGCTTCCATGATCCAAAGCCTTCTCTCACAGCTCAGGCGTGAATATACAACTGAATACGATTTCTAAAGGTAAAAATGAAATGGCTTCCTTACAGTGTGGTTTCTGACAGATTACAATGCCTGTTGCCTACCAATCATACTTTCCTTTGACTCATTTTTATGACTGTTTTAAGTAGTTATGTGGGGAAATGAGACCTGAATTACTGAAAATCATTAGTTTTTAAATCTTATTATTTTCTCCCTTATTTATCCTTCTTGTGAGTCTACCCCAACATTCCAACTTCCATAAAATTGGAAGCTTCTTCTGGTTTTTTTTTTCTTCTCAATAGATATTAATGCTACAATACTAACAAAGTATCTGGGAAATCCTAAAGTCTTCATAAATAATTTTGAATGCTTTAATTGGATCAGTTCAATTATTTGGTAGCCCAATAAACTTAGGTAAGTTGATTAACCACTGGGTGCTTCAGTTTTCTCACATATAAAATTGATGTTATAAAAGTATCTCTCCTAAATTATTATTTTAAGATTTGAATGAGATTTTGTATGTAATTGCTCAGCATAGTGCTTAACACATAAATGTTTTAAAATAATAGCTTTATTATTACTGTTAACAGTTAATATACATTTATTGAGTGATGGATACATAACAGACATTGTTCAGTGATAGTCACAATGGTGAACAGACACAAATAGCTAAACTAATGAAGCTGCAGATTGAGTGTGATAGATGATAAACAGATAATCCTTATATCATTTTATCTCAAGGAAAAGTGATAGGTAGTGAAGAATCTAAAACATTTTTCAAGGGGGTGAGATCTTTCAAAAACATTTTAAAAACTTCAACAATTTACAGATGTCTTCATTGATTAAAATATTGAAAGTGGGATTGTTTAAGAAATAATTATGGTGGTGTGAGAGAGCAGTGGGTGAGCCAGGAAGAGAACCAGTCAGCATCTCCTGAGACCCAGCCATGTTGGAACTTAGGGTGCTGAACGAGAAAGCAACCTGCCTGCCTTCCTGGTAAGCAGCCGTGGGCGAGCTAGGAAGAGAACCAGTCAGGGTGTCCCATGAGCCTACTGGTGCACTGGCTGAGAATCAAACATTCTATACCCCACTTTCCCATTAGCAACTGGGGCCAGAGGTCTGAGCATCTCCTGGGAGGTTGACCCTATGCAATATAGACAATATGGGGGATTTCCTTCTACTATTTCTTTGAAGGCAAATATTGTTTTTGCTGTTTTGTTTCATTCTAATTAATTGTTTTGCTCTATTCAATATTCTCTTTCAATTGGTTTTGCAGTATTCTGTTTTTGGTTTGACTTTGCTATACCTGATTGAATGGACAACTATTGTGAGGATAAGGAGATATACTATGGTACCTATTACTGTTGTCCCAGTAACCTGCTGTGAAGTTCTGCACCAATTTTACCGTATTGTCTCAACTGGTTTTGTTCTGTCTTGTTCTGTTGTATTTTACTAACTACAAAATGAAAAAAGAAAGAAGAAAGAAAGAAAGAGGAAGGAAGAAAGAAAGAAAGAGAGAAAGAAAGAAAGAAAGAAAGAAAGAAAGAAAGAAAGAAAGAAAGAAAGAAAGAATCACAATAATTGAGGCAAAAGATGACAACAGGGGCAGTCAATGCCTGTGACAGACTTTACTAGAGTTGAGCAGAGGGGTAGTCTGTTAACTGACCAAGAGTGTATACAAAAACAGGAAAGAGAGAAGGAAATTTAGGGCAAACTGCCTATTGTAGAATTAGGAGGAAGCAGAATGTAGATGAAGTGGTTCTTGAAACTTTGTAGAAAATGGTCAGAGCTGAGTGCCCATGCCTTTTTCTGGAGCAGTGAGTTGGAAACAGTGTAACTGGGGCTGTGTTGAGAGGAGTAAGTGCTCATGGTGAATGCTCAGAGTGAAAGCACAGCTAGGAAACATGTCCCAAGCACCTGTGCAAACTCTGTCATTACTTGTGTTTGTTGACTGACTCATTTTCTGATTCTACCTAGCTGCAAAAGGAGTCAAGAATCTTCGTGTCTCTATTTGGTTATACCAAGGTCACCTTACTCTGAATAAGATATTTTTTTATCCCATGAGATCAAAGAATTCTTTCCAAATTTTTTATTTCCTTTTTAAATCTCCAGAAGATATGAATTTTTTAACATAAACATAACACCATTATCTCACTTAAAATAATAACCTTTAATGTCATCAAATATATGGCTACTTCAACCTTTCTTTATGCTTTAGTGATTCATCTATTCTTTGCTTTGGCAATATGTCAGTTCTGAATTTTTATTATTTACAGACTTGGTTTTCTGCCTCCTAGCAAAGCTAAAAGACAAAAAAATTAGATTTTCATAAAGTTTTTTTAAATCCTTTGGGTTTTGAACAAAATACCACTAACTAAAATCATCTGAAATCACCAGTTTCTCTGATCTTGAAAATGCCAGCATGTTATTAAAATGAAATGTCTTGTGTATGTACATATAGCACAAAGGTATTATAACCTTAATACTTGAAAATTTAAGTCATTAAATTCAGTGCCTGATTGTCACTGGTAAGAGAAGGGAAGGCATTGAAAATTCATAGAAAAATGAAAGACCCCAGTAAATGGAATGTATTTCCCAGAGCCCAGAGTGGTTACAGTACAAGATTTGCATGAACTCCAGAAGATAGTGAAAATTAAATATTTTACAAAACAGAAATAGATGTCCTACCACCAAAAAAAGCTGCCTACAAAAAATAATATCTGTGGGTTTTTTTGGCAGTCACTGTGTTAGGAACTTTACATGTGTAAAACAGTTATCACTTTAACTACTTATGCTAGGGATATTTAAGCTCCATTTGCAGATCTATAAAGCAAAGTTCAAACTAGTTATGAAAAGTATCTAAGATCATGTAATAATTAGATCTGCTCCCACACGTGTTACTCTCTAAAACCCATTTAGGAAAAAAAAAAAAAAGACTAAGATTGCTAATCTAAGTGTAGTCAGAATGTTTTGGAATGTGTGTCATCTGCTTAAAAACAAGGAAAATCTGATTTGAGGTTTCATTATGTGAGTTTGCTGCTGTACTAACTTCTCTGGCGTGGGCGCCCAGCCCCCAGCGCCCAGCGCCCAGCGCCCAGCGCCCTCACAGGAGAATGAAAAGGCAATGGCAGGGCAGATGCACCAGTTGGTGGAGTTTGGTCACACTCCCTTTGTTATAAACATGCATTTACTTAAACTTTCCTTTTGAATTGACCTATTTTGGAGCTCAGTCTGAACAACAGAATGACAAAAGGAGTTGCAAAGCTGGGTATAGTGGCACAAGTCTGTGACAACTACTTGAAAGGGGGCAGCAGGAAGGTATCAATTTCAAGACTAGTCAGGGCAAATTAGTGAGTCCCTATCTCAAAATATTTTTTCTTAAAAAAGTCTAGAGAGGTAGTTCAGTGTAGTGCTTTTCTGATATGTGGCAGCCCTTAAGCAAGAAAAAAAAAAAAAGCAAAAATGAAATAATTGTGAAATAAGGCACTTATGATTTAGATTAATTATTTATATCAATGAGATGTTTTGCTAATGTGTGACAATCAGGGGATTTCAGATCCGATCATTTTATCATGCATTCATTCACAATATGAAGGATATAGTTGCCAGATTTTGCAACCTTATAAACACAAAACAACTGCATTCAAATTGAAGAGAAATAATTTTTTAGTTTAAGTATGTCTGTGCAACATAAAATTACATTACTTTTCGTATTGTTCATCTTAAATTCAAATTTAACAGGGTGTCCTGTAATTTACCTGGCAGCATAGAAGCAGAAAAACATGAGGTCCAATGTGTTCACCTTTAAAGTGGGGTTATAAAGAGGGATGTGTGGAAAGTTTGTGCAGATGGCCATCAATCTCTGGCTGAACAGTTGCACATCTGGTGTGTACCTGGGGCTGCCACTGGTAACCAGCGACTGAGTTCAAGAAAATAACTGAGTAAAGAGCAAAGGAGAGCAAGGGCCACCTGGGACCTGCTGGGTACCTGTGTGACTGGGGACAGACAGACCTGGTGTCTAACCACAGCCACCTTTAGAGATTGGTGACATCTTTTCATGCCTGGTTTCTGCACTCTGCAAGTTTCTTCAGCCACTTGGGAAACATACTTCTGGAAAAGGCAGTTTTTAGTTTCACTCAAATCAGGATAACACAATGTAATGTCTACTCTTTTTGCCCAAATAACATCTACTGTTTCTCTTTTTTTAAAAACTGAGCTAAAATGCATGAACTTTAATTGTATAGCTGATGAGTTTTAACAAATTTATATACTTCTAAGCACCACTAAATCAAGACAGATCCACACAGAAGCCCTTTTATGTCTCTGTGTGCATATTCCAACTCCTCATGAAGAATGTATCATTATGTGTTGCAAACAGGTACTAAAATTAAAAATTAAAAAGAAGCCTTGTAGGGATACTGATAAAATTATTTTTAAAAGCTCAAGACTAATACAGAAAGTGCTGTTCTGTAATAATGAATGAATGGATGAAAGCATTCCAGCATAAAATAAACAATCACTTTATTTTGAACGAAACCTCACATTTATAAAATTATAAATTTTACTTCACACATTCTTCGAAGGAATCATTTTACTCAAGCCATGTTTACATCAGGAAAGTTTTTTTTAACTATTTGGAATTAAACCTATTTGCTTACTCTGTATCTTTGTTTATAAAGCCAGCCTATTCTAACTTGTATGTAGCAGAGCCTAATGAATGCATAAACAAAAATGAAAAACATTAGACAACATGCAGAGATAAATGTACAGGGAGAACAGAATCACTCCCTGAAGAATTTGGAGTAGCAAAAGTTTCTTAATACATTAGAGAAAAATATGTATAGTGCTTTGAAACATCAGTTTATATTTTACTGTGTAATGCCATCTTTTCACTAAACCATTTGTCCACGGGTAACAATTTTGTTCTCTCCTGGAAGCACTTCATCCTTTTTAGTCATTTTCCTTCTAGAGTCAATCTAGTGCCCTAATCAGAGTAGGCTGAACAGCTGATGTGGAGTAAGATCTTGGCAAAGACAAGCTCCACTGTTTGAGGTCCCTTTCCGTATTAGTCTCTCTCTGGAGCCAAGCAAGATGTCTGGTTAGCACCTCCCTACCCCCCAGTTTATGCTGAAATGAATTAAACTGCCATGTTTCTCAGAAGAATTTGTATTTTATGAGAGAATTTAAAAGGCTTAAAATATAATGTAAAAAAGCAGTGATTATAAGAAAGATTTTGATACAATATTCTTCCCCATATCTCTCAAATCATTTTTACCCAGATTTTTTGCCTCAGTTGATGTATGTGATCAGGTTACTACTTTTCTTTAAACCTTAAGACTCATTGCTCATTTGCAATACTCGAACCAATCGGTCATACTCAGTCTGGTTCTGCTAATCTTAACTCACATTCTCCATAATGTCAGAATCCAGCAGTGTTCAAACCATGAAGGAGGTGGGGCTAAGAACATGTTCAGAAGAATTTCCTGTAGGGAATATGCTTGGTTATGGAATGAAGAAATGTGGCTTCCTCCGGTATAAGCCTATTAAACTAGCAGAATGGTTACAATTCAGGATAAATACATTTTTATAAATTTGTTTTATCTGAAGTCTTTTTAAAAGTATGAAGAAAATTCATATGATTTCTGTTAAATAAATGATTGCTAAATACAGAATAAATAATTTGAATTACCCTCAAATAATCATTATTAATGTAATACGTCACATATGTTCATATTATATAAAGTGTATTTTTTTCTGCATGTAGATATTTTTGGATATTTAAAACCAATATGTTTATATTTTACATAAGAACTTCTGTTATTTATCACTTTAATGGTGTTCATTAAAACTAGATGAACTTGGAAATGCATGACCAGCCATAATGTATCACTATCATCACTCTTTCAGAAGCTCTTGGTAAAATATTAAAAAATAAATAATCCAGGCTAATTTAAGCATAAAGGGAAGGTATGGGTCATTCCATGCAGCTGAAAATTTGTGAAGTAGCTCAGGCGTGACTATTCAGTGATGGCACTTAGGGTGCCTTACTTTTCTTTCTTTCCTTCTTTCTTTTTCTTTTTTCTTTTCTTCTCTTTCTACTTTTTCTTTCTTTCTTTTTTTCTTTATTGCTTAGATCTGTACTTTATGTTTGCTTCATCTGTAGAAAATATTTTTCTTGGACTCAAAGAATGGTTATGCTAGGCTCAGTCTTATACTCTCTCAGATTCAAAATCAGTGAGAGCAAACTATTTTTTCCTTGTAGAACCTATAATCTTGTAATTCCCTCTAACACGACAGCATGCACTTCAGTTAATCACTGTTGCAGTGACAGTATTTCTCTCTATGTGGATCAGGAGAGAGAGGGAGAAGGTGGGGAAGTTGTGTCTTAATCAGAACTTTTTTTGCAAATCTATTCCTAGAGTTTGGTAAAATGCTAGTTCTGTGTTACATAGTAAATATATACAAATTAAATTAATTGCTTGGAAATTATAAGTTTTCCAATTTAGTGTTTATGAAGAGAGAGATATAAGGGGGTAGACAATGAAGCAGAAGAATCTATTGAGAGTTTATGATTTTTCTACACACTCTGTCTGTATCAGTGCCTTGAATCCTAAGGTCAAATATGTGAGGTAGAACAAATACTATCTCCATTTTAAGTGAGAAAACTGAAGCATAGAACAATGTGGCAGTCAAGGTGGAGTTTCAATTTAATTGGCTTTGGCATCTACCCAGGAGATTAGTGGAACACATCTCTGGGTGTGCCTAGGTGGTCATGGAGCGCGGCCTTGGGAACTAAATCTAATCCCTCTCCTCCTCCTCTGTGGCACTGCTCCCCTGTTCCGCTTCTTGATTGCCATGAACTAAACAACTCTCTTCTGACACAGCCTTCTTCTGTGATGTTCCTTGAAACCAGTGTACCATGGATAATTCCTGGAAATGATGAGCCAAATTAAACTGCTGCTTTAAGTTATGGGTGCAGGTATCATGTCTCAGCACCAGGAAAGATGACTAATATATATATATATATATATATATATATATATATATATATATATATATTACTTTCCCAAGTTCTCACAATTAGAGATGGATGAGATGTTTGACAGGAAATCATTAGTACCAGTTTGTTGTTTTGAATATGCCCTGATCAGCACGGTGCTCTTTTCCTTCAAAGTTTCCACCTCGTTCATTGACATGCTGTCAATAATACTTTGTCTTCTGTTTGGATTCACATCCGAGTTGGAAAACCAGACTGGAGATCGTTAAAAGTACCTTGGGTAAAAGTCCTCAAGTAGACAGTGTGATAACAGGTTAATTCATTTGCTAATAGAATTTTGATATCCAGCAGTTATTTTATCTAGCTGACCTCACTCTCATACTGTCCCACTTACCCTTCTGCTATTTTCTGTGTAAATGAATATATGAAAGGAGAATGTATAAAAAAACCACAGTCACTGCTGTGGGTATCTTCCAACCCAAACTGCAGAATCCTAATTGCTGGGATTCTTTTACATAGGATTCCCCACGACACAGCATAGCAAAATTCATTGCCTGTCCTTTAGTTTCTGGACATTGCACAGCAGAGGTGATTTGGCTCTTTGCTGGTTGAAGCAGGTTCTGCCTTTCCGAACAGGAAGCAACACAACAGTGAGAGCCATGCTGTATGTTCTCACATTCTTTTAGCAAGAAGATGTCAATTTCACAGGACAAAACATGCAAGGAAACTCCATTTTCCAACTTAACCTAGTTTATATTAATTAGAAATTCCTCTTGCATACCAGTAACACAGTGTATGATAATCTGAACAATTAGGTCTTCAGAATTTACATTTTTAGCTTACTGTCACAGACAAATTTACAGAAAATTCTAAGACCATTTACAAGAAACCTTTTAAACTAGACAACTCATTCATTAGACACATTGATTTTTCAAACCGAGCTATCAGAGGATAATCTTGTATATTCACCTTACAAGGAAATGGTACTTGTAGAGAAGAAACTCACTACCTTCTTTGACCTCAAACTTTGTTATTTGAACAACAACATAAAAATAAACAGCAAAAAATATTTTCTAAAAGACAATAGTAGCATATAAGTACAAGTTAATGATGTTTTCCTTAAAATTAATATTAATTTAACTTAAATCTAACATCTACTTTTAGATAAAACTGTTTATTCATTTATTTGATGATTTACATTTTTCAGGCATTGAGAAGTATAAGTGTCTTAAAGATTTCATTAATTCATGGATTTAATAAATATAAGTGTTGAAAACATTTTTAGATCTAGATTTAAAGTCACAATACCAGATACAAATCTGTGTTCTATATTTTATTCTTATTCTTGAAATAAGTAAGTTGGTTTGGCAAAGCTTCAGTTTTTTCTTCTTTGAAATAGAAAAATTAAAATCTATCAAGATTTTTGTGAGTATTGATGAATACTATTCTATCAAAGCCAAAAGAATAAATAAAACAATAGAAATGCAGGCGTTCTCTTCCTTGTGAATAACTGTGTGAAATTCTTATCTTGGCTTTTTTTGCAATATATTTGAGGTGGTATTATTGAAACAAGTCAGATATTCAGTAGTTAACTTTTCTCCCTAAAAGAACATCCCACCAATAAATTTAAAGATGTTATATCCATCATCTGTATTTTTGAACTTTTATATGCAGATTATAAATAGAAACCATTGGAAGAACATCACTTTGCATCTTTTCTTCCATTTAGATAACTTCAGACTCCAAACCTGTTTTTGTTCTCTAAAGTGAAAAATGTACCTTAATTACCAAATTATAAGTTAATGTGAATAGTTTTCATCTATTCTTAAAAACAATCATTCAGAGTAAAGTTTTTTCATTCTTTTTGTTATATAATATCCTTTCTTTAAAATTGACATTTTAATAAAAAAGATTTGAAACTTGAGTATGACCTAACAGGCAACTACATAAAATATGTTTTAAAATATATTGTGATGATAGCTTTCCAGTTAACCCTTGCTTGTCCTACTATAAATCATATTCCATTCTTGTCGGAATGACCTGCTTGTTAATATGTTTTATGTATTCAGGCTTCTGAATCAACCTACTTGACATTCACTGCACTCTAAGAGGTTTTTCTCTTTTCCTTGTCTACTGTATCCCTCTTCTAAAACACGACTGCTCTATAAAGCTATCTATAATTCCACCCAACTCCAGACACTCAATATTACCACTTCTACCAGCTTTCCAAAGACAGTGTATTTAAAGTTTACATTTTATATTTCACTCCATTATTAATTTTTTAAATATTGACATGCATGAATGATTGGTCAAACAACATATATTTATTCTTTCAAGAACAAGAAGAGTAAAATCACTGATTTACTACTCTATTATATCATTTTTTGCTTTGCTGCCTTCAAGTCTATTGTCTCACTTATAGAAAGTACGCTTAGCAATATTTGTCTTTTATCCATTAGTCCTCTATTTCTTTCATAACGGAAGAAACTATTTTTCTCAATCATCCCTTCAATGTTTTTCAAATCTCATTTTCCCTACATTTGTATAATTATACTTGAATTTTACAAATGATTATTTTTTTGTATATGCCTATCTCATGACCATTAAAAAAAAGCTCTGGTGAGGATATTACTCTTCTTTTTAGAGATGAGAAAATTGAGACTCATTTAGTACATGTGACATGGACAAATTGCACAAATAGTATCGGTAAAACCAGGGGTCTGACTTGATTGGAAGAGAGAACAGATGAATTGTTTCAGAGCAGGGTCTTAATTTATGGTGCTTTAGAATTCATACTCTGTCACTTAGCTATGACAACTTGAACTGACCAGTTGACTTTATCCCCTCCACCATCAAAAATTGATCTAGTTCTCAGCTCCAAGGATTGTTGCTGATACTCAATCAGTTAATATATGTAATGAATATAGAACACGAAAATGAACTTACCAATTAACACAGTAAAATATCCTGAAGATGATAAGAAAACATAAAATAGATAACAGGTATCAGGCAAGAAAAAAAGCAATATTATTGGAGTAGGTCAGATCAATATTAGTAAATTATGCTCTACTACATGACTCAAGCCATTAAACTACACTGTAAACTATGGGGAGGGTAACTGATGTCAGCCCAGCAGTGCTCCCCACCCTGCAAGAACATCACTGACTTGCTGAGGAGAAAAACATGCCATGACCTTATGACTTTCTTTTGAGGTTTATTTAGATGAAGAGTACAACTCAACTCCATATAAATACACTTCCTAAAACCTTGAGACATTCAATCGCACAATCACCTTGTACATTGAATGACTGTTGACTCCTCAGGCAAATAAAATTGTAACTAGCGTGATCTACAAAACTTACTGGTAACTGAATCTTCTTATATTGTAAAGCAGCCCCTTGGCTGGTTAGAGGACGCAGGCTGAGTAGCACCTCTGATCCTTTTACAGTATGGTAAAATTCTGCTATCTTGCCTGATTATTTAATTGAGAAAATCTTGTTGTTTCTGGACAGTTTTATTTTTATCTAGAATAACACTAGGTAGCTAAACAAATTGAATGATAGATTAAGTCAACTTACTATAACATCTAAAATAGATTAGATGAATTGATTTACCAAAAAAAAAAAAACTCCAAAAGTGATCGGAGAAATATGCCCTGTGACAATTAAACTACATTGTCAACTTGATTTGCTTAAGCACTGCATAAAGTAAGAGTGAAGCTCACTTGGGTATGACTAGGTGGGTCATGGAGGTGTGAATTTGGGTACCACATCTGGTAACCCTGATCACTTCCTGTCTGGCAATGTTTTCATTCTGTGCATCCTGGTTGTCATGGGTTAACATTTTGTTCCTAAATTTTGTTCACCAAGTGCTTTTGCCATTATGTTTTTTCCTTAAGGACAACCAGGGACTAAATCTTCAGAAACAATGAACCAACTGATCTTCTCCATCTTTAAATTCTTGGAGTCAGGTATTGTGTCCCACAAATAGGAAAGTTTACCAATATATGCCCACTGGACATAGGTAATAGTTCAACTGACAAAATTTAGACACTGGCTTTATTTTTAAGATCTCCCAGATCTTATATAAAAATAAAATATTTGGTGTATTTAAAATTAATAGTTGTGTATTGTTGTGTTATAAGCAGATAATTCTGGGTTTCTATTATAGGGATCATGTTATAAGAACACAGTGATAACGAATTTATCTGCATTTGAGGAGGTAGCCATTAAGGCCATATGGATAGACATTTATGAATTAAGCATGAGTACCAGGTATAAATTATAAGAGATGTAAATTCATTTGTCTTGTTTTATTATCAGCTTTATCATTGTCCAATAATGTACTCATATTTTTAGTTGATCCATAGTCCACTAAACTTTGTTTTAAAATTTTCCTGGCCTTTAATAAAACTTTGCAACAAAAGTTAAAAGACTGACAAGTTTTCATCTTCTGGAAAATATCTGTCAAACTTCTCTTACTATATGATTTGAAGATAACATGTCTTTTCTTTAGAATTTAACTTTTCCTTTTATCTTAAAATGAACTATGTATAAACTTACATGATTCTAATTTTGTTTTGATTCCCACCATCTTCAGAACATAGTGAGTGTTCAAATATAATAATGGTTTTTCCCAAATGCCTGGAAGAATTGTCTTTTCTCTGTCTCTGTCTCTCTGTGTGTGTGTCTCTCTCTGTTCATTATTTTTACAAATAACATCTACATACCTTAATATTAAATAAGGTGTTTTTCAAATAAATAGATTTTTAAGTCTAAAATTGTAGTTCAGTATACAGTGTGAAATGAAATATAAAAAAATAAAATGAATGTGGCTCAAAAATGACACTAAAATAATAAAAAGCTAAAGATGAATATTATTTGGTAAACACAATTTGGAAACCTAATAAGTGTTAATGAACAAGGATATTTTGATACTAAATGGAAATATAAGTGAACTAGCAGCACTTCACTTCTGAAACGATATTTGCCATGGAAATGTATAAAGTTGGCTGTAATGTGATGAGTTACTTATCCAAAAACATATGTTTAAATTTTCAAATTTCCTGACTAATTTTTCATCTTTCAGTTTACACATAGTTTTCACAGTGAACAAGGAATCATATACTAGGCGAAACTGTCTTTTCCCTCAGAATTCCCTTTAATAAAATGAAAGCAGAAAGTTATTGCTAAACAAACAAATTAACTCATTATTAAATTGTATCTCATGATGAATTATCATACCTTCAACTCCACATTAATTAACTGAGGACATTTGGAAACATTGATGCTTTTTCAGTCTAAGGCTCTCCCAGCTGAGCTATTTCAGCCACAACATTGATACTTTTTAAAGGAATAGATACTACCTACTTTAATAACACACATTTTATTGCACCTTAAAACTTATAGTTTAAAGTCACATTGTGCTCAACTTTAAAACAATAAATCATCAAAATAGGAATATAATTTACTCTTTAAAGATGAACAGATGTGATTTATAATGTCATACACTGAGTGTATATACAGGACATTCTTATCAATCATCTAAATTATCTATAATATAAAGAGTTATTTGAATGCAAAGAATCTGAAAATACATCATTTTTGTTTCCTTTTTCAATGAAAACTGTATAATAACTCAATTATAAAACCATAATGGTATAAAGAAAAAGATTTAGATGTTGAATGTTTGATATTTGGAGGTGAATGTCTTATATAAGCCTCATTTCAAAAATAACGTACTAAACATTTCTGAAAGAAAGCAAATAAAAGACTCATTAATTGGAAAAATCATATTAATGCTTGACATATTTTAGAAGCTTCCTAGTTTTTTATGTGCTTGACCATTTTAGATCAAGAGACCACAAACTGACTTTCAGGCCAAACAAAACTCACTGTTTTTGTGAGTAAAGTTTTATTGGAAAATTGTTGTGCCTGTTTGTTCTACCTACTACTGGTATCTATTACTTCTTTCTCACTACAGTAGTGGAGGTGAATAGTGATAGACATACAGGCTTCAGAATCTAAACAGCTTACCATTTTGTATCATTACAGAAAATCTTCCCTGACTCTCAATTAGAGGAGCATGAGAATAGATCCTTTATTTCTAGCAATGACGTTGCTTTGGGAAGCTTTTTTGTAAATGCTTATTACAGAAAAAAGCAATCACTGACATTTTATTTACCAAATAGCTTTTGAATAAGAAGACAGAATATTCTGAACTCCTGCTGTCACTGTGTAGTTTCCTTCCACTTTGACTCTGGTCTAATCCAATGAGCTAGTTTGTCAGAAATAACAAGGAACCAATTCTGGGTCTAGGCTTCACTTTGTAGAGCTCTGCTTCTGGCACAAGAACAAATCAGACAAGTCTGATAGACTACATGCATCAGACCTGGGTAAACCCCCTGGCTACTTCAGACCTGCCAATCTTCAATTAATGGTCTTTTATATATCATTTGAGAATTTCTGAATATATATGCTTATGTAAGGTAAGCTGAAATCATTTGTCTAGCCTGAGTTATTAGCCAGTCCAAACAACCTGTAGCTCTAAAAAAACCAAAATCGTAAATGACTATTATTTTTATGTTACTGAGTTTGGGAATAATGTGTTACGGAAAAGTTTTATTGATACAGTATTGTTTATATTCCAATTTAGAGAAAGGAAATTGAATTGGCATTGGATCAAATAACTGGATAAGAATTCAAAATATAAAGTGAAGAAAACAAGATTGATAACCTGGGATCAAATTTCATAACTTTATATATACTATTCATTTCAGGATAAGTAGCACTATATATGAAATGACCAGGTGTGAGAATTTCTCCCTCTCACTATTTCTTTCTGGTGAAAGTAGTTAAAGAAAAACAGAAATCATCCTATTACCACCTCATCTGTGAGATTCAGTAGTGCAGGGACTAGACAAGTAATAGCATTGTCAGCCTGAGAGCCTGACTGATAAAGCAATATGTTCCATTCTTGCTGAAGTAATAAAATTGCTGAAATGGTCCGTAAAGCTCAGTAGCCAAAGGCGAAAAAAGCAGATGAGCCACATGGAAATGCAGCAGACATTCAAGAGTACGACTAGAGCTAAATAAATCAGAGGTGGACATTTGGTGCTGAGAGAAGCTTTCTTCAGAGACACCTCCCTCAACAAATTTCACCAATATTTCAAATAAAAAGTACCTATGTAGATATGCTCAGTAAAAAACAGAAAGTCTGAGGGAAAAGCTGTAGAAAGAGTTCCTTAGTGTTTTCTTTACAATTGTCAAGTCTTCTTCCTTCCTTTCTTTCTTTCTTTCTTTCTTTCTTTCTTTCTTTCTTTCTTTCTTTCTTTCTTTCTTTCTTTCTTTCTTCCTTGTGTGTGTTTTTGGAGACAAGATTTCACTATGCAGAGCAGGCTGGTTTTGAACTCACTTTGTAGCCCAGGTTGGCCTCAAACTAGCAGCAGTCCTCCTGCCCCAGTCTCCTAAGTGCTAGGATTACAGATGTGTACCACCACTCAGTATTCCATTTTCTTATTTTAAATGATTTACTACTTGTTTTGTATGTTGAGTGCAGCAGTAGAGAATAAGGAATTTTCAGAAATGAGAATAAAAAGAGAAAACAAAAAACCTATAACTATTTCCCTGATAATAAATAAAGCTAAGTAGGCTTCTATGTTCTACCTTTCAAGTAGAAGCAAACAATGGGTCCTGTAGAACATAGTTAATTACTTTGTGTGGGTTCAACAGTTAACAATAACCTAGATTTTGTCTCACACAGAAACACGTTATGAAATAGCACTGCATAATTTTTCACTACCAAACAAACAAACCAAACCAAACAAAACAAAAACTTGAAAGCACATCTAATGTCCATTTGACTCAAATAAAAAGTGTGACATTCATACAATACTTAGCTGTAAAAATAAAATTTATGCTATTATTGACTAAATGAATGTCACCAAAGAGATTAAGTAAAAGATGTATATGGCAAAACGAATGTTTAATTTCTTTTATATAAAAGTTATTAACATACAAAGCTACATATTGTATCAATTATTGTAAGAAAAATAATGAAACAAAAAACAAAATTCAAATGGCGACTTCTTCTAGACAATGAATAAGAGTTGCTGTTTTGGGACGGGTACAGTACTTGAAGACTTCCAAAATCATTGATGACTAGGTTTTGTTGGGAGGTAGACATAGCTATGCTCACAATTTAATATTATGTATACTTCGCATACTATAAATTACATGTAGTATGGAATCAGTCAGCATGTGTTAACTATAAACTAGAGCCCTTTCAACAGGGTCGATTGTTATACTGTTTTTCATAGTAGATTAAAATTTTCTATCAGGCTCCTGGCCTAGATCTCCAATCTCTCAAATGAGTGTACAGTGAAGGCTTAAAATAAATGAGATAAGTGGTATAATTTTAGGGCTCCAAGTGGATCAAAATCCTCTGCAGAGTTCAGGGACTCTAGTGGCTAAACCCAGGAATGCCTCTGGGCAGCCTATATTTGTTATTTTTTTCAAACAACACAGGAAACTGAACAGACCTTGGGAGTGGTTCAAAGAGTTTGCAAGTAACAAATTGCATTAACAAGGAGAAGTATCTTAGGAGAAGATCTCCACATTGCATTTTACTACAATAGTAAAATGGATGCAGCTACAGTCTTTATTTAGTTAACTGGAACGGGGAGCCAGGTGTCCTCCGTGTTACTTGCCCCTGCCATGCAGCAGCCCTGAACATGTGTTCAGTTTCCAGTTTTAATGGCTCCCAACAATTTTCATTTGTTCACAATATTTTTAAATATTGTATTATTAATCTTCTTATGTAACAATGGAATTAGAATGTTAACCACATTAAGAAATTAACTATAAAAGCAATCTTTTATCTACAAATGTCAGAATGAAAGTATGTTAGTGTGTAGGTGTTCAGTGTCTATTTTGATTATCACATGTAAATCACAAAGCAATAATATAATTTTCTTTGAGATTGATCTCAAAAATGAAATTTTCTTTTTACATGGATGATTGCTTCATCTGCTTTATTTTTCCCTTCATGTTTCTTTTCTAGTTTTTGTTGTTCTTCTCTCAAAAGTATGTTTAAAAAAAACATGTAGCCTCATAGAGAAAGGGCAAAAATGCTGGCACATTCGGAGAGCGGAGCACAAGTCTTGTCAGGCACTGTAGGTTGAGAAGACCCCTTGAAATCTGCCAGAAAGGCTTTCAAATGTGCCATGCAATTCATTTGTAATTTGTGATTCTTCCCTTGACTAGTTCAGTGTCTTGAGAAAATGAACTCGGTTGGGATAGGCCTACAACAGAAACGTGGGGGCCAGATTCTGAGAGCTGTAAGCGTGCCACACTCTCAAAATTCCAGCTAACTTTGATGTTGAAATCAGAAGATGGAAAAAAAAAGAAAAGAAAAAAGTACTTTGGAGGGCAGAAGGGTAGTTTATGATGTTTCTCTTTTGATGGATTACTTGCTGTCTGGTACAGCAACTGAGAGAGACCACAAGGTTATAGGGAACATAAAATGAAGGAGAGCCCTGGCATTTCCTGAATTCTACATAAGTCCTACAGCTTTGATACATGACTGCCCTGAATGAGGCCATCAATTCCCTGTGCAGCACCATGCCAAGTGGAATATGCAATTTGTGTGATTATAGTTATCATTATTACATCAAGCTGAACTACACTTTCAGCTCTGTGAACGAGAGGAAGAAGAAGCACCTGAAGGGCTTGAAGGCAGACAGACAAAGCAGTGAAAAGGGCAGGGAGGAGAATTTTGGAAATTGCTTTCATTAGCTTTTCAGCTGGTTTCCAGTTCTTAACAATGAAGTACATGTCTTGGCTCTATTGGAATAGAATCTAACTTAGTGGGAAGAGCAGCCAAGGAATCTGCATTTTTATAAGTACATCTAAGTGAGTTAGGAATTTTTTATTAGTGCATGTTTGAAGTACATAATAATTGCATGTATCGTGGGGATTTGGTACACATATATAAGTCATCTTATTTCTTTTTTGGCCCCTACCTTTCTCATCCTTACCTGCTTATTCCAACTTTTGGTCCCTAATCATTTGCAAAAGCTCTATTTTCATTTTATTTTTCAATTCATTTTTGTGGTTTTCTGTCCCTTCTCTTTTTTCTTCCCTGTCTCTTGTTTCCCTTCCCATTTGATAAAGAGCTCTCTAATTCTTGTTATCTATCTTTTGTTTTCCTCTTCATTTATATTTTGCATTTCACATATAAGAGAAAACATGGGAGGTTTTTTAATGCCTCAACACTGAATACTTTATAGTTGTTTCCTTTGAGGTTAATTTCATGAATGTATCTATCTCTTTACCCTAACAATTCTGACACATTTTGGCCAAATCTTTGGATATTGTAAGATGGCCACATTTAAGATCCTTGAGTGACAGGACTTTGTTCAGTTTTCCTGTTCCTATAAGTGCATACAAAATGAAATTAGCATCAAATTCAGTAGCCTAGCTGGATATAAATTCAAAGCTCAAAAATCAATAGTATTCTTGTACACAAACAACAAACTCATTGAGAGAGAAATTAGGGAAAACACATCCTTTACAATAGCATCTAAAAAATGAAATACTTAGGAATCAAACTAACAAAGGAAGTAAAGGATCTTTATGTTGAAAATTACAGTACTCTGAAAAAGGAAATTGAAGCAGATATCAGAAAATTGAAAGATACTCCTTGCACATGGATAGGAAAAATCAATATACTGAAAATGACCTTACTTTCAAAGTTGTTAAATATAAAGCAATTCCAATCAAAATACCATTAGCATGCCTCACAGAACTAGAGAAAACATTCCTAAAATTCCTCAGTTTAAATAAGAGACCTAGAATAGCAAAGACAATCCTGGACAACAAAAGCAAGGCAGGAGGCATCATACTCCCTGACTTGAAATTATACTACAAAACTACTGTGATAAAATCAGCATGGGATTGGCAAAATAAATAAATAAATAAATAAATAAATAAATAACAGGCTTGAGTATCAATGGAACAGAATAGAAGATTCAGACACAAACCAAAACACACTCAGCCACCTTATCTTTGACAAAGGAGCCAAATATATTCACAGGAAGAAAGACAGCCTCTATAACAAATGGTGCTGGAAAAACTGGCTTTCTACATGACAAGGACTAAAACTAGAGCCATGTTTGCCACTGTGCACTAAACTCAAGTCAAAATGGATCAAAAATCTAAATATTAAAACACAAATACTAAATCTACTGGAAGAAAAAATAGGCAGAAATCTTGAAGACATATGAGTAGGCAAAGAGTTCATGAACAAAACCCAAACTGTGTAGGAAATACTTCAAAGAATCAGCAACTGGGATCTCATCTCATCCTGAACATCAAAATAAGTCACCAACAGCAAAAAGATAACTCACTGAGCAGGAAAAAAATTTTAGCAAATTTTTCCCCACACAAAGAATTTCTATCTAGAACATATAAAAGAATTGAAAAAAACTCAAACCCTCCAGATTCAAAGACACAATCCAAAACTGAGCATCTGAGATGAATACACACTTTTCAGGTAAAGAATTATAAATGAAAAATAAGTATTTGAAAAATGTTCAACATCATTCATCATGTGAGAGAAGCAAATTAAAACAACACTAAGATTCTATTTCACTCCAGAAAAAAAATATCTGCCATCACAAAATAAAGCAATAACAAATACTGAAGGGGCTGTGGAGAAAAATTAACCCTTCTCTACTGCTAGTAGGAGTGCAGACTGGTGCAATCACTGTGGAAATCAGTGTGGAGATTCCTCAAAAAGCTAGGATTAGAGTTCCCATTTGACCCATTCATTCCTCTTTGGATATCTTCTCAGAAGAATTAAAACATCACCCCAAAGCAAGATATATGCACTCATGTTTACAGTAGCACAATTTGTAATAGCTAAATATTGGAAACAAGCCAAATGCCCATAAACTGAGGAATGGATTTTAAAATTGTGGTAGTTTTGAATAAGGGAGTACTTCTCAGTCATAAAGAAGAATAAAACTGAGACTTTTGTAAGTAAGTGGATACACCTTGAGACCATATTCATAAATGAAATAAAACACACTTATATGTGTAAACATCATATTATCACTGTGGTGTGAGAAATTAAAAGAGTAAATAAGGTCTAAAATGTACAACAGATATGGTGAAATGGGAAGAAATTGTTAAAAGGAACTAGGATGGGGGAAAAGGAAAAGAAGGGTGGAAAAGGGGGAAAATGCAAGTTAGTTATACTATTAATTCTCTCAGCTCATAGAAAAGGAATATGCTAATATCAATTAAAGAGTATATATACCCATGTCTTGTACTCTGAGTAACAATATGAAATGTATTAAGTATTGTTATGTCCTATTATCTTGTTAAGAAATTTTCTTTTATGTTTTTTCTATAAAATATAAGCAATGGCATTAACACTCATCAATAACTGTAGGCTTGATGCATGAAGATTTATACACATTGAGCAAACTTTATCGCTGAATGTTAGGGCCTAATGGGTATTAAATTTCCATATGGAATATATTTAGGGAGTTTAAAGTTCAACATATTTCCATAATGTTACAGCACATGTATAACGAAGGCACAAGCTTTTACTCAGAGATTGACATTTGTTTTTATGGTCGCAGGCTATAAATTAATAAAAGGCAATATGGGTTTATTGAAAAGTGTGTGCCTGAGAAGTAAAAGAGGATGCATGTACCTGTGCAGTGAGCATGGTGCTTTGCTGATATGTCTTCCCCACATGTAAGAGCAAAACTTTCACTTCAGGCCCGAGCTTTAGACTGATCAAAAGAATCTATATTCAGTACAGTTTTTATTTTTATTATTGTGTGTTTGCAGTGCATATTGCTTAAATTCCTTTTGTGAAGCTCATACACATACATAACACACCTTAATCCCCTTTTCTGTACAATTTTTAGACTTCTCAATAAGAATACAGAATTCTAGTAAAATGAATGCTAATCCATATATTAATCAGCTTTCTCATCTGTGAGACACAATGCCCAACCAGCACAATTGAAGGAGGAGAGGATTAATTAAACTCATAGTTTCAGTGGATACAGTCTCCGGCAACAAGGCCAGAGTGGTGTGATGGAGCCAAAGGTGTTTGGCAGCCAGAAACAGAGCAGGGAAGAAGAGGCAAGTGCAAGAAGAACAGACAGATCTAGGTTCCTGCTGCTATAACCTATGCAAACACACCCTGTGATAGTTGATACATTGTGTCAACTTAAGAAGTTTAGAATTTTAAGAGACTCAGCAGGAAGCAGGATCCTTACTTTGTAAATATCTTCATCCTGTGTAAGAGGAGGGCGCAGATTTTGTGAGTGCCCTGGAGGGGTGGGGGTAGCCTATGTATAGCATAAAAAGTGGGAAAAAAGGATTGTACTTGCCCCCCTTTTGTTCTGGATGTTTTTCATTGCTGTTGCCTTGAAGTGTTGCCCAGTACCATGCCACCTGCCTTGCAGCCATCTGCTTATGGACTAAAACCTCAAAAACTGTAAGCTAAATAAACTTTTTCTTCTCTAATTTTGGGTGTCAGGTATTTTGTCTCAGCAATGAGAGAAAAGTAACCAACACATCCACAAATGTACTCTTTTAACCATCTGAGTGGTCCCCAAACCAATTAATTTCACAGAACCAAACTTAATCACCACAATTGATTCTTTATCACTTATTCTCCAAATAAATACAGTAATGAGTTAATCATCTCATCTAACATGTCACAGCTATCCTTGATACAACTGAGAATACAATAATCTCTTCCAAAAAGGTTCCAAAGTTGAACCATTTTATGAAATTGTGAGCCAAAATGTCTTCTAAAACTCAAGGAAAACTTTTAGATGGTTGTTATGGTTGGTACACTGTGTCAATTTAAGAAGTTTAGAAGTTTAACTGAGAGACACAGCCAGAAGCCAAGATTCTTACTGTGTAAATATCCTCATCTTAAGGAGGAGGAAAGTACAGAGATTTTGTGAACGCTACACTCACCTTGGAGGAGAGTGGGCTGTGTACAATATAAGGGAGGAGAAGAGGCTTGTTTCCCCCTTTTTGTTCTGGCTGCTGCTTTGAAGTGTTGCCCCTGTGCCATGCCACCCTGCCTTTGAGCCAGCTGATCATGGACTGAAACCTTCACCAATAGTGAGCTAAATAAACCTTTCCTTCCTTAATTTTGGGTGTCGGGTAATTTCTCCTACCTACAAGGGATAAGTAACCAAGACATAATTTGGTGCCAGAAGTGGGGTCAACTGACCATGTGATTCAAGAGCATTTGGGAACGGCTTATGGAAAGAGTTTGGAAAGGTTTGAAGAAGTCACCCGAAAGAGCAGTGCTGCAATGCCTTGGGCTTTTCTGTATGAGAGATTCTGATCAGAGCTCAGGAGACCAGAAGGCTGATAGAAAGTCTGCTGATAAAGACCAGGCTCTGGAGTTTTCTGCTGGGAAAAAGCACTGAATTTGTTGTTGGACTCCAGTTGATATATGTTACAGCTTGGCAGAAAGTTTGTGTGCATTTTGCTCATGTCCAGAACTTTGTCTGAGTCTAAGATTAAGGGCAGTGGACTGATTAATCTGGCAGAAGAAATTTTAAGGCAGTCAAATATTGAGGCTATGGCATGGCTATTGTTGGGGGCTTTTAGCAAGATTTATGTTTCAAATCAAGAGCAAAGAGTCCAGCAGGGTGATTGAAAGCACTGTGAGTTTGGCCAGAAAGTTATGGACTATAAAGATAAAGCTAAGATCTCAATTTCTCAGAAGGAACAGAAAAATAAAAAGACAGTCTATGGGCATCACAAGAAGCACTGGGTCCCCATGCTTTGCCACCCCAAACTGCAAAAGTGGTTAGAGGAGAAAGCCTCAGAACACCATGTTTCAGAATGGTGGCATAGGCCCCACGAGGTTCCAGAATGGCAGCAGCATAGAGAATTTGTTCCTCACAATCAGATTCAGAGTGCCCAGCAATCCAGGCACTCAATCCCTACAGCCAAGAGAGAGGAAAGCCTGGCTACTGCTCCAGCTGGCAGCAGACCTTGGTAGCATCTACGTACAGCTAGTTTTAGGCACAAGTTGAGAGGCTAAAAAGGCTTCTACCCCAATTTCAGAGGGTCTGACAGGCCAAGCAGTGTGCCCCTGAGAGGGCAGTGTGTGAAACTGTGAGTATAAAGCCAAAGGTGCAGTGGAGACCCCAGAAGTTTGGAAAAAACAGGAGTGTGGATTGTCTAAGGAAAGCTTCAAGAACTGAGCAGAGCAAATCCAAGAGAGAAGCCATGGGAGCTAAAACCACCAGAAGTGCTGTAGGGGTGGAACCACAGCAGCCCTTTTGAGCCCACAATTTGCCACAGATTACTTCAGATTCTGGACAAGCAACTATAGGACTTAATGTTTTCCCTGCTTGATTTCGGACTTGTTTTTGTTCCAATCCTTTGTGTTCTCCTGTTTGTAACTTTTGGGATGAAAATGCCGATCTTGTGCCATTGCATGTTGGAAGAGTTTAACTCTGTTTTCATTTGTAAGGGGCTTGCAGCTAAGGTTTGCCTTACATCTCAAAGGAGACTTGGGACTTAAACTTTTCAGCAATGCTGAAACTGTTAGGACTTTGGAAAATCTGGAAGATGGACTAAATGCCTTTTGCATAAGACTCTTTGGGGGTCTAAGGACAATATGTTATGCATCTGATGGAATATAATGGTGATAGACTTAATGCTGGTTCTCAAGGATTGTTAAGATGTGTTATAATGTTCAAGTTGCAAAATGTTAAGAATAAGCATGTCTTTGTATCTGGAGGCTGGTTTATCTGGTTGCTAAGATGGCAAGGGGTGGATTGTTATGGTTAATACACTGTGTCAACTTGAGAAGTTTAGAAGTTTAACTGAGAGACTCATCAGGGAGTCAGGAAATATCCTCATCTGTGCAGGAGGAGAGCACAGAGATTTTGTGAGTGCTACACCCCCCCTCCAACGGGGGGGGGTCTGTGTACACTCTAAGGGAGGAGAAAAGGCTTTTTGTTCTGGCTGCTGCCTTGAAGTGTTGCCCCCATGCCATGCCACCCTGCCTTGGAGTCAGCTGATTATGGACTGAAACCTCTACAAACAGTGAGATAAATAAACCTTTTCTTCCTTAATTTTGGGTACTGGGTGTTTTGTCCCTGCAAAAAGAGATAAGTGACTGAGACAGATGTGAACCTCTGTAACAATAAAAAACAAATTAGCCATCCCAAGATAACAGTGCAAACATTTCTAATACTAATGGGACAAACCATGAGGGAAACAGCTTTCTGAAGACTCAGTACATAAGCAAAATGCAGATAAGTTTTGTGAAAATGTAACACACATGGCCTCTAATCCAATTCTCAACAGAATCTTCTTTTCAAGCTGAAATTTCATGACCTTTGCCTTTGCAGTTTTCATTCCTACTATTGTTCTTTTCTTCTAAACTGTGACCAGAATGACTCTTGAATCACAAGTTTGAGTCCAGCCTAGGGAACTTAGTGACCTAACAAAACCATGTCTCAAAATCCAAAGTGAAAAAGGCCTAGGGAATTAACTCATTATGAAGGTCTTGGATTCATTATGTAGTTCTACAAAACAATTAAATAATTAAATAAAAAATACAACATCTGAAATATATTGATTCAGTCAGTCTTTTGGCAATTTTTTTGGTTTTGGTAGCAGTCAGGGCCTGACACTTGCTGTGAAGCCTTGTACTACTGTGCTACATCTCTGATGAAGTTTAAGCATAATGTCCCTAGAATTTTATTATGCACTGATTATGGCATATCAGTATCCCATGTCATTTAATTTTTTTCTGTCACATTCTAGGAAATCCTACTGAGAGTTCTTTATAGAAAATAGAAACATATCTCTTTTCTGCATTTATTCTATCTGTGTATCATGCATTTGTAGTTATACAATGAGGGTATTAACAATTATGTTTCTTAAAAATATCTATTATAAAATTCCCTGAAAATTCAAATGAAACAAACTTCTGAAAACATTATAATATTTCTTAAATATATAATTTTAAGTTGCTTTGTTAAGTAAATGAATGGAGATTAAACCTTTTCTAAGACTAATTTTTATTTAGGCTTATGAATTCAAAGGACAAATTTTGCTAGGACACAGGAGAGGTACCGATGGGCCTAACTGGGCCACACCCAGTAAACTCCAAGCAGCGAGCAGGGCCCAGAATTCATCCCTGAGCCCTGACCACATGCTTTGGTGGAAATCCAGTGCATGGGGAAAACTTGGAACTTTGCTCCCAGGAAGTAAGACCACACCCTGCAGCTGAAAACACCAGAAAACACACGGAGTTCCCTCGAGCCCAACTGGCCCACATGCAGCGAGCTCCAAGTGGCAAGCAGTTGCCAGCAGTCTGCCTCAGGAACCAAAAGTGGGCCAGATGATTCCCAATGCAGCAAGGAAGCTTTGAAACACTGCTCAAAACCTGGATATAGGTGTGACTCCAACTGGCACTGAGCAGCACCATGCTGCCCTGGGCCTGTGGCCTGCACCCAGTGGATGCCCGGACCCAGGACGTCCGCTGGCCCCTCAGGGACACCCCCTGCCTCCTAGACCTAATACTGCTGTGGATTTTCAGCTCCCACCCTTTCTCCCAGAACCTTGGATTACAGCAGATTAACTGTGCTAGCTTGAAGGGAGATTCAGTGCTTGCCTCACCCAAACAGAAGACCTCAGCAGGCTCCAGTCAGTGTGGTGAGTATGCCCCTAAAATAGAGGTGTATAGTAGGTAAATAGGGACAGTAGTAAAGCTCACTCCAACTAACTGTAAGACCTTAGTTAGTCTGGCAAGAGTGTGGGTGACTCCTTCCTGCACACAGAAAACATCAGGCAAAGTGAGGAGTGTGCAAAGAAGGACTCCTCCAACTTGAAGAAAATCAAAAGGGCTTATGAGACACACAGATACATAATAGGGACACAGTGCAGCCTCAGCCAACACAAACACTATAGACAGAGAGATTTGATGACCTGAAATAACCTGAAGGTAAAGTAATAGCAGGAACTAAAAGTTGACCTACATCAATACTACTAGGCTTGTCAGCCCAGAAGGAATATAGGACTCACCCAACAGGCCCTGCAGCAGCAAGTCAGGTGACTGGCCCACCTGTACATTGAGGGATCCAGCAATTGGACAAACATCAACCTTACATTAGGACCCCAAGATACACTTTACCAACAGTTGACATTAGTGGGATTGAAGGACCAAAGATTAACTCAAAAGGGAAAAATGCCAAAATAAAAAAGCAAAATGCAACCTCAAACATCTAGTCCACCAGGAGCAAGTACAGGAAACATTGAAATAGAGGACTTCAAAAGTAACACACCAGAAATCTCTGAAAGGATAGCAAGTGAAAAAAAAAAAACTCCATGAGCCTACAGAGGAAATCAAATTAGAAGTACTCTCCCATGTAAAGATAGAAATAACAACCTTAGTAAAGGAGTTGTTGAATGCAGCTAAAGAAGAAATAGAGAAAAAAGTACAGCAGCATGGAAAACTGATTGAAACCTTGAATGAACAATATAGAAAACAAGCAAAATTAATGAAACAAACTCAAAGAGATACAAGAAACAAAAAAATTCTATCCAAAGTGTGCAAAACCATGTAAATGAAGCTAAGGATTGGATTACAGACCTTGAGGACAGCATTGCACTTCGTGATCATGACAGGATAGAACTTTTAAAAATAACAAAGCAGCATGAAATGACAATCCAGCAGCTACAAGATGATGCCAAGAACGACAATATAAGATTAATAGGCATTAGTGAAGACATAGGAATCAATGCAAATGACATAACTAAAATATTCACAGAAGTAATAGCAGAAAATTTCCCAAACATGGGGAAAAATAATCTGATACGCAGATAAGTGAGGCATATAGAATGCCAAACAGTTACAACCAACATAAATCTACACCCAGACTTCTCAGCTCCAGCATAGAACTCTCAACCTACCAGCAGAGCTCCTTCACCTGCTGGCATAGACTTTCTGGATTCCACCACTGACCTTTGGGCCTTCCCAACATGGATCCATAAAAGAGACTGGCGTGAGTCCTTCTTGTGAGCTCTAGACCTCCAGTTGAACTCATGGGAGGCATTGTCGTGAGCACTGGGTCTTCATTTGGACTCATGTGGGACATTGCTGTGGGACTCAGGCTCTTGCATAAATATTCTCTCTTTAGTGATGTGGATAGATTTCCTGCATTTCCTTGTTAACTCTAGGTGACCATCATAAAATAATATAAACTCCATGTCCTTATAATTGTTCTCTGTATAACCCAGGACTACAACAGAAATTGGTACCTGGAGAGTGGGGTCATTATTGTTATGATGCCTGGCCTTGTGGCTTGAGCACCTTGGAAATTAATTTGGAAAGTTTTTGAGAGACTGATCAAAAAGACAGGCCATGTATGCTGTAAACTATATTGGAGATTCTGGTCAGAACCTGGAAAATCAGAGTACTAATGGAAATGCTGCCAATTAAGATGAAGCTTGGGAGGCTTCTGTTGGAAAGACTGCTACGTCTGCTGGAGTCCAGGTAGTATATTGTGCTTTAGTTGAAAGTTGGTCTTCAGTTTGCTTGTATTTAGAGATATTACCTGGGTGGCAGAAAAAATTCAGTGCAGTTTACTATTGGGATGGTAGCATCGTTACTTTAGAGAACTTTTAACCAGATCTGTGTTGAAAATTTAGATCAAAGAGACAGTAGAGTAGTTTAAAACACTTGGCCAAGAAGAAGGCTCCATTGGAACTGTGGGTTGCAAAGATGAAACAAAGGAGAACATGGTTGTTTAGAAGAACAGGACAATAGAAAAATCAAGAGTATATATTTGAATTGCAGGAGATCCTTATAGTTTAGTCTTGCCATGCCAGTTAATGGGAAGCAACGACTGATTGTAATTGCTCTTTTAGTGTGATTTTAATGTTACTATATGTTTGTAACCAGGTTAATTTATCAAAGTACTGTGTTTTAATGTTGAACCTTGGTCACCCTTTAAAATGTTTCACTTCTGGTGCAGGAATTAAGTGCAAAAAGAATTGTATACATATAATTGTTGTATTAATGTAAATCTGAATAGAACAAGATATGTTAACTTTCACAAATCTGCCACTAAGGACTGTAGTTTAAGGAAATACCTGTGGTTATTAAGTTGACCAAGGGTGGATTGTTATGGATTGAGAACTGGTGGTCAACTTAACACCAGCTGGATTACATCAGCATGGCACTGAGTGTAGATGTTCCACCTGAGGAAAGTTGCCAGCATAAATAGAGATGAGGAGAAGGAGAAGCTATTCATATTAGTTGCATTAAGGTGTTGAGGCATTGTGGGTTCTCATACGAGTTGCTGTTTGAGCCGTTGGTTTTCCTGGAGAAGCTCTGGTCATCATGTCAAGCATTGCTTCCTGACTCCAGAGAAAAAAAGGTGTGTGCCACTTGGTCTCCGGGATGAACTCATTGCACTGGCTTCCTGGCATGTACTCTACTATGCTTGTGGTCAGAGGAGCTCAGGGCCTCCGTGTTGCTGAGGATGACTGTGGTGCTTTTCAGGACAGCTCTGGTGTTTGTTGTGAGTGTGACTTCTCGGCTCTAGCATACAACCCTCAGTGTACCAGCATAGCTCCTTCACCCTGCTGGCATAGACTTTCTGGTTTCCACCACTGACCGTTGGGCCTTCCCAACATGGATCCGTAAAAGAGACTGGTATGAGTCCTCCTTGTGGGCTCTAGACCTCCACAAGAAGACTTGTGGGAGGCATTGTCGTGAGCACTAGGTCTTCATTTGGACTCATGTGGGACATTGCTGTGGGATTCAGGCCCTTAGCTAAATATTCTATGTCTTTAGTGATGTGGATAGATTTCCTGCATTTTCTTGTGTTAACTCTAGGTGATCATTATAAAATAATGTTATAAACTCCATGTCCTTATTCTAATTGTTCACTGTATAACCCATGACTATAACACCCAGACACATAATAATTAAGATCTCAGACATACAGCATAAAAACAGAATACTAAAAGCTGTTAGAGAAAAAACACAACTCACCTACCAAGGAAAGCCCATTAGAATCACAGCAGACTTTTCAGCACAAAACCTTAAGTCAAGATGAACTTGGAGTCAGGTATTTCAAACCCTGAAAGAAAACAACTTTCAACCCAGACTAATGTATCTAGAAAAACCTTCATTCACATTTAGTGGAGAGACAAGATACTTCCATGACAAAGAATAACTGAAGAAATTCATGTCCACCAAACCAACCCTAGAAAGAGTATTGAAAGACATACTAGACAGAGAGGGAAATGACCAAAATCACCAGAAATACAACAGAAAGAAACCACCAGGTAGGACAAGCAATTAAAAGAGGGGGAAGAGCAGAAAGAAAACAAATGGAACATAACATAGCAAAGTCAAGCCAGTACATATCAGTGACATCCATAAACATAAATGGCCTCAATTCACCTATCAAAAGAAATAGGTTGACAGAATGGATTAAGAAACACGATCCCACAATATACTTCATACAAGAAACACATCTGACACAAAAGGAAACTCATAGATTAAAAGTCAAAGGATAGAAAACAGTATTACATGCAACAGGAACCCAGAAAAAAGCAGGGGTAGCTATTCTATTTGCAGACAATGTGAAATTCAGACCTTAAATGATTAAAATAGATAAAGAAGGTCACTACATACTCATTAGTGGAAAAATTCAAAAAGAACTAACAATTATAAATATATATGAACCAAATACAGGAGCATCCAACTATATAAGTCAGATACTAATGGACATGAAAAACCAAATACACCAGAACACAATTATAACAGGGGACCTTAACACCCCATTGTCACAAAGAGATAGATTAACTACAAAAAGTCAGCAAAGAAATAATATAACTGAATCATACCTGCAAGAAATTGGACTTAGTAGAAGTTTACAATGTTCCACCCAACCACATCAGTATACACATTCTCAGCTGCACATGGGACAGTATCCAAAACAGACTATATATTATCCCATAAAATATTCTTCAGTAAATGCAAAGATACTGAAATTATCCCATACATAATATCTGACCATTGCACACTGAAAATTGGAAATTAATGGCAAAAGCAATTGCAAAACCTGCATAAATACATGGAAATTAAATAACCTTTTGAACAACCAGAGAGCTACAGATGAAATTAAAGAAGAAATAAAGCAATACCGACAATTCAATGAAAATGCAGAAACAACATACTGTAATCTGTGGGATGCAATGAAAGCAGTCTTAAGAGGGAAATACATAGCAATAAATTGTCATATCAAGAAAACAGAATGAGCACAAATAAACAACCTAATGCTTCATCTCAAGCTTCTAGAAAAAGAAGAGAAAGTTAAACCAAAAGCTCATAGAGGACAGGAAATTGTAATGATTAGAGCAGAAATCAATGCAGTTGAAACTAAAGAAAAACACAAATAATTAATGGATCAAAAAGCTGGTTTTTTGAGAGAACAAACAAAATCGACAAACCTCTAGCTAACCTTATCAAGAGAAAGAAAGAAAAAACCCAAATTTATGCATTAAGGACTGAAAAGGGGGAAATTACTACAGATCTCATGGAAATTCAAAAGATCATGAATACCTACTTTGAAAATCTCTACTCACATAGAGTGGAAAACACAGAGGAAATGGACAGATTTTTAGAAACATATGAACTACCAAATCTCAACCAAGAAGATATAGCAATTTTGAATAAAACACTATCAGCTATTGAAATTGAAAATGTGATTAAAAACTTGCCAACAAAGAAAAGCCCAGGTCCTGATGGATTTACAGCTGAATTTGACAAGAAATTTAGAGATTTGATGCCAATACTCCTTAAATTCTTCAGTGAAACTGAAACCAAAGCAATCTTCCCTAACTCATTCTTGGAGGCAAGTATCACTCTCATACCAAAACCAGAGAAAGACTCAACCAAAATGGAGAACTATAGGCCAATCTCACTATGAACATCGATGCAAAGATTCTCAATAAAATACTGGCAAATAGAATGCTACAAATTATCAAGAAGATTATACATTGTGACCAAGTGGGGTTCATTCCAGGAATGCAGGGATGGTTTAACATATGCAAATCAAATAGCACATCAACAGAGCCAAAAAAAAAAAATATATGGTCATCTCAATAGATGCAGAAAATCTTTCAATAAAGTCCAACACCTGTTCATGATAAAAACCCTTCAGAAACTTTGAATACACGGTGTCCCTCAACCTTTAAAGGCCACCTATGACAACAGCCAACATGATGCTAAATGGACAAAAACTAAAAGCTTTCACTTTAAAATCAGGAACAAGATAAGGATGTCCACTATTGCCACTCCTATTCAATATAGTTCTGTAAACACTAGCCAGGGCAATCAGACAAGAGAGAGAAATGAAAGGAATAAACATAGGAAAGGAAGAAGTTAAATTATCACTATTTGCAGATGGCATGATACTCTATATACAAGACCCAAAAAACTCCATTAAAAGACTACTAGAGGTAATAAACAAATTCAGCAGTGTAGCTGGCTCAAAAATCAATAGCATTCCCGTACACAAACAAAAACTCACTGAGAGAGAAATTATGGAAATATTGCCCTTCACAGTAACATCTAAAAAAATGAAATACTAGGAGTCAACCTAAGAATGTAAAAGATCTATATGCTGAAAAATTATACTACACTGAAAAAGGAAATTGAAGAGGATATTAGAAAATGGAAGGATATTCCTTGCTTTTGGTAGGAAGAACCAATATTGTGAAAATGGTCATACTCCCAAAACTGTTATACAGATTTAATGCAATCCCAACCAAAATACCATTAACATACCTCAGAGATCTAGAGAAAACACTCCTAAAATTCATTTGGAAACAGAAGAAGCCTAGAATAGCAAAGGCAATTCTGGACAACAAAGGCAAGGCAGGAGGCATCTCAATTCCTGGCTTGAATCTATACTACAAAGCCACAGTGATAAAATCAGCATGGTACTGGCAAAGAAATAGACCTGAGGATCAATGGAACAGATTAGAAGATGCAAGCACAACTACAAAGACACTCGGCCACCTGATATTTGACAAAGGAGCTAAACATGTTCACTTAAAGAAGAACAGCCTCTTTAAAAAATGGTTTTAGAAAAATTGGCTCTCCACATGCCGAAGACTGAAACTAGACCCTGCCTATCTCCATGCACAAAACCAAAGTCTAAGTTTATCTAATACCTAAATATTAAAACAGAAACACTAAATCTATTGGAAGACAAGGTATGTTGAAGTATTGGAGACATAGGGGTAGGCAGAGAATTGATGAACAAAACTCAAACTGCATGGGAAACACTTCAAAGAATCAACAACTAGGATCTCATATTATTGAAAAGTTTCTGCACTTCAAAAGAAATCACCAACAGAGCGAAAAGAAAACCCACGGAATGGGAAAGAATTTTAACCAGCAACCCCTCAGGCAAAGGACTTGTGTCCAGAATATATAAAGAATTGAAAGACATCAAACCCCCCAAATTCAAAGACCCTCCCCAAAAAGGGGCATCTGAGATGAACACACATTTCTCAAATGAAGACATACAAATGGCAAAGAAATACATGAAGAAATGCTCACCATCACTGGTCATTTGAGAAATACAAATTAAACCAACATTAAGATTTCATCTGACTCTGGAAAGAATAGCTGCCATGAAGAAATCAACTGATAACAAATGTTGGCGAGGCTGTGGGGAAAAAGGAACACTGCTCCACTGTTGGTGGGATTGTAGATGGGTGCAACCACTGTGGAAATTATTATGGAGAATTCTCAGAAGACTAGGATTGGCAGTTCCATTCAATCCAGCTGTTCCCCTCCTGGGTTTTTCCCAGAAAACCTGAAAAGATCATATAACAGTGATATATGTGCACCTATGTTCATAGCAGCATAATCTGTAATAGATAAATCTTGGAAACAACTATGATGCCCATCAACTACAGAGTGGATGAAAAAGATGTGGTAATTTTATACAATGGAATATTACTCAGCTATAAAAAGGATGATCTTGAGGCCTTCATAAGTAAGTGGAGACAACTTGAGACTATCCTCATTATTGAAATAAAGAAGAATCGTATTTATAAATATCAAATTGTGTCTCTAGTGTAAAAAGTAATAAGAAAGGTAGAGGTATAAAATGTGTAATTGCTATTGTAAAAAAGAGAAGAAAAGAAAGTGCTCCAAAAGATTTAACTGCGTATTTAAGTGTGTAATATAGATGAACATATTACTAAGTTTTTGTTAAATCATTGAGCAGAACTGTTTGCAGTCTCACTATTTGAGTGTCTACATTGTTTACTCTAATTTTGCAACTTGAACAACTATTTCCAAGATGACAGTATGTAATTTATCAACTAGTGATTTCTTAGTGTTTTTTTTTTCTTTTTTTCCTTTGGAATTCTGTATTGTTGCTACCTTTTTTTCTGTTTTGCTTTTTTTTCTCTTTAAATAAAATTTTTAAAAATAAGTAAAGTTTTAGAGCTGAAAAAAATAAATAAAAGTTGTATTCCATATATGTGACTGAGTGTTGTCTTCTTTCAACTTTATATGTATTATACTACATGCAGTCTTCTGTGATTTACTTAATCTCCCAAGCCCATTACAAAGGGCTTATCCGTGTATTTGCATGTACTATCACTGTATTTTAGACTTTTTAACTGCTGTATATTGTATTTCACTATTTAAGAATATAGCAATAGTGAATTTCCCTTTTGGAAAAAAAAGGACAAATTTTACCTAGAATATTGTTATGAAAATCTGGCAAGATACATACTACGAACTTAAAGAAACTTCCTAGTGATCTAATAAATAGTCAAATACACCCAAATTAAAACCTGTGGCCACAATATCTAAACATAGGGTAAATTTTAATTTTTATTTATTAATATAGCAAATTTTATTTATTAATACACTAAATAAGTGATTCATAATTAGCAATATTGTGATGAAATGTAATAATATGTTAAACATTCAACAAAAATGACATTTTCATTTGCTTTAGCCTAAGATTATGTGGAAAGTAATTACCATTTTGCTTCAGTTTAAAGTGTTTCAGTTAGTGAAGTGCTAAAGAGAGTTTACTGACATTTTTGTCCTGGTAGTCTTATTTTTGCTTTTTGATGTTCTGTTTGTTTTACTAAAGAATAGTATCTAGGAAAATGCTCGAGCTATTCATGAGGAAGCTCCATTCTGTTCGCAGCTGAAATATGTGCACTTCCTCATGAGTGACTGAGAGCAAGCTGTCCTCTCTGAGGAGTCATGGAGATTTTAGTGGTTTGGATCACTCTGTTTCTCAGCAAAAATTAATCATCTCTGTGCGTAAAGAAAAATAGCAATTTAAATTATTTCCCAGTATATTGGTGAGGATTCTCTAGAAGAACAGAATTAATAGAAAAAATATGTATATGTAATTATACAGGGGGATTTATTAGATAAGCTTACAAGACCACAGCAAAAGGTCTACAATAGCTATCTGCACACATGTGAATCAGATTTAGTAGCTGCTCAGTCCAAGAACTTGGGAGTTTCAGAATTAGGGGGTTCAAGGATGTAGGACCAGTCCCAAACTGATGACCCAGATCCTCTGGAGAGTGGCTGGATGGGTCCAAAAAGCTGAAGAAGTTGGACTGATGTCTACACATATTGGCAGTAGCAAAAGATGCACACATTAAAGCAGAATGGAATTTTCAAATTTTCAACATCCCCCTTTCATTTCAATTCTTCCAGGCTGTAAGACTTTTGTATAGTGTCACCCACAATCAAGGTGGTTCTTCACCCTCAGCTTTGCTGCTCTACATGCCAGTCATCTCTGGAAGCACCCCACACATCCAGATATGTACTTTACTAATCTCTTTGCCATCTCTTTATCCTGTCAAATCAATAATCATAATTAAAGACAAATCCAGGAAATAAAACTGGCTTCTTCCTATATAGTTGGTAACAGGGGATGACTAGAATTGTAGCTAGATTCTGTTTATTTTCCTTTTGAATATTTAGGTACATGAGTGGACACAAACATTTATTTCAGTGAAATGAATATATATATTTCTTGTATAGAAAGAAATGGCAATTATCTTAAAAACAAATAAAATAAAAAAATCTCATTAAACACATTTATTGGGATTTGTTTTGCATAGACTTGACAATATTTATTGAAATAAAAGTTCATTCATGTTAGGAAATAGTTACTTTGCTCTTACTAAGTGTCAAGCACTGTGTTAGGTTCTGGGATATAGTGGCAGGTAGAGCAAAGTTCTTAATTTCATGGAGCTCACATTTTAGTTGAAAATGTTAGACAATATACTGTTATGGAATAAAATCAGTAATGACAAGTACTTCAAAGAAAATATAAGAAAATATAGTAGGGAATGGAATGTAGTGGAAAGGTGCTGTTTTATACAGACTAAGAAGGGAATATTCCTTATATAAAGATTATTTCAGCAAAGAATAATTTAAGTTTTTAAGCCTAAGCAAAGGACTAGGCATACATAGAGTTACTGTGGAACTGTGTGGCCTCTTCCACATGATGGAGGCAGGAGGGGGAGGATGGCCTCTGAGAAGGGAAGAAGGACAGGATAAAAGTTCAGTCAGGTTAGCAAGACATCACAGTACATGGAGTCTTCATCGACATGAAATTCTGGAGTGAAAAGTTGTTGGAGAGTTTGGATAGAAGTTGTATATTTGCTCTCTTGTTTAACAAGATCTCACTGGCTATTCTTTGGACAATAAACTGCAGCCAGCAAAAACTGGAAACTGAGAAGCCAGCGTAGCCCCAATGAGCAGGACGGGGGATAACAACTGTTCTCACTGACTGGATTTTTGGCTGAGTAGACCTTGGGTATGTCTTATTTGAAAAGTCTTATTTGGTTCTATCCAAAGCCACTATGAACAAAGCTGTGAGCTGTGGCTTGAAATTATTTCCAACATATTGTCTGTGATGAAGAACATTATTATCATAATGGCAAAAATTGATCATACATTTTTGTTTCTAATAGTTAGTACATAATTTGACTCTGTTGAAAAGATGTTTTGAGGTAAGAGTGTTTGTGTTTAAATGATTTATATTAAAGTGGATTATAGCTATTTAGTTCTAAGACTCAATTTTATTCTTATTGTGTGTAGGGAGAAGAGAGAACAAAGAATCTTAGATGAGTCATTTACAATTGTCAAATCTTTTCTCTGCAGGAGGCAATGTTTCTTGTATGTGAAGGTCAATTGTGTTCAGGAAACCAATGCAGAAAGAAGGCCTTAACCTCCAAAGAAAAATTTATATCTAATTTTAAATCTCTCATGGTAGCATTAGAGAGAAATGAAAACAAGAGTGGAAAGGGGGAGATTAGATAGCAGAACAGATTGTTTACTTGCCTTTGCCTCGTGGATTTCCATTCTTTTATCTCTGCAACCTTTAGTATTATTGGCACCCATTTCATTTGTCTTTTTCTGGATTTAAAATTGAGGTGATAAGATGGAGTATTACCTGTGTGCTGCAGAACATCCATGAGTGACATGCACTAGCTCCCTGGGAAACTAGAGATGAATTTCTACAGGCTTCTGAAATGCTTTCCATTTGAGAATAAAACTCAGCTGAAGTTTAAACAGCATATTGGCTGTGAGTATTAATCTCATGTGTTCTGTTAGAATATTTCAGCTCCCAAATCAAAGTTCCCTAGTCATTAAAAACTTAGTATCTAATATACCTAGAAGAGGCAGGGTGGAATTCTAGCATGCTGTAATGAGAGGCCCAATACAATCATGGATCCAAACCCTTTCCCCTCTGCTGCACTCAGGGTCAGGTGTCTACTAAGCCTGGTTGTCCTTTGTCTGCTGGTCAGCATCAAAGTGACATTAATCTTAGCTTCCAGTAGGAAAAGTAAATGGACCTTTCTTTCTATAACAGAAATATTCTTTCTCTTTAAATGAATTAGGAAAAGTTTTGTGCATCCAATTCTAGATAAGGAAATGCTACTGACTGACAGGCTTAAACTAATCAAAATTGGTTTTGAGGATCAGGTGTATTGTGAAACTTGGGACAAACTCAGTTATCTACAGTGAAGATGAAATGGTTAACAGTACATTCTACATGACAAATCTTTCAAAGATTGTATTCTTCCCCCACCTTTTATTATTCTGACCCATGTATTTCCTCAAATAGGAATAAAATAATAAAACAGGAAAATTCTGGTGATTCTAACTTTTCTCTTTCTCAAGCTACTTTGAAGCTTTATATTTAAAGCATTTGAAAATAGTAATATTAAAAGATAAGTGATTCTTGCACTATTGTTGAACATATAAGAGTTAAGGTCACCAAATACCTGTGACATTGTATGTGACAGGTATTTGATGACCTGTCACAATAATTTACTCGTTATATTTCCAATGTCTTAATTCTATACTTAAGCAACTCATAATTTTCAGCATCTACATTCATTGTACCTACAAATATAAATATTAAGAAACAAGTGGACAGGTAGAGACTTCCTTTTGGGATCATAAATCTTTTCCTTTGGTAAAATAATTTTAGTAGATGAAGACCCAACCAAGCAACCAACAACATATATATAAATATATATATATATATATGTATATGTATATGTATATTAATGTAATACACATATATATCATAAACTCTTGCTTTGTTGCAATATACATTTGAAGAATGTGTTACTTTTTTATTAGTGTACCACAAATTTCTGCAAAACTAGTGAAAGTAAACAATGCAAATTTATTCCTTACAGTTTTTAGAGGTAGAAGTTCGAGCACAGTATAGTTGAGTTTACCATTCAGGTTTTCACAGGGCTACAGTCAAGCCTACAGGGAAGGTTCACTTACACAGTTATCCCAATCTGAGAATCAGAATCCTTTTTCAAACTCATTGACAGGATAGAGTTTCTTGTAGTTACAGACCTGTCCTCATTTTCTTATTAAATGTTGGATGTGGACAAGTCTTGTCTGCCAGGGGCCACCACTATTCCTTTCATAGTATTTGTTTTCCAGAGCAGCAGTGATTTCTCTTTCTGACTTTGAATCTCTGACTTCCTTTATCTCTTACCTTCGGGCTTAGATATAAGGACTCATATGATTAGCTTGCATTAACTGGATAACCTCTCTATCTTAAAGATAATACATTTAGGGCCCTAAATTGGTATTTAAAGTTCCTTTATTGTGGCACCTAGAATTGAATAACTAAAAAATTTTGTATTCATCAGGAATCTTCCAAGATATGAAGGCTGAAGTGACAGAGAACATGCTCTATTTCTCAACAAAAGATCCAAAAATAATTGTCAGCTCATATATGTCAGAAACTAGATACCTCAAAAGAACCATACATGTATCTCTGTTTCTGTCTCTCTCTCTCTCTTTCTCGATACAGATATAGATATAGATACCAATACAGATACAGATATATAGATGTAGATAGATAAAGACATATATGGACCCTCTCCTTTTTTCTCCTCTTCTTTCTATCCAATTGAACACCAATGAGTTTTCTCACAGAAAAAAGGAAAACAAAGCAGGATGGGCAGGATGAAAACAGGACTAAGGAATCGCAAAATAAGATTATCTCTGAAGAAAATGAGGAAAAATGCAATTGAGAGAAGATGTGGATGGAAAACAAACAAATAAACAAACAAACATACAAACAAGCTAGAGCAAGGAGCCAGAAGAGAGAAAAGTTTGTGAGATAAAATTAGAACAAGAGGAAGGCGGATAACAGCATGGGAAAAACAAGGTGGGAATGACAGAGCTGAAAGTAACAATAATGACGCATTTGTGGCCAAGGATTTGTAGTTGCTTTGAACATGGCATTTTACTATTTTTTTCAGAATAATTTCCTGTGGTGAAGAAAGGCTGAGGGCTGCACATTCTTGTGTTATGTCTTGGTCTTGTTAGCACTATTTCTCCACACTCACTCTGCTATGGTCTGGCTTCTTTGAGCAACCAGGCGAAGCAGATAATACTACACTTTAAAAAATATACAAATTAAAAAAACATAGCTATAAACAAAATAATTTAAAAATAGTCTAAGGTTTTCTTAGAGTCTCTTTGCAACAAACTATTTGGACCAGAGAGTAGGAATTTGTGTAGTTCAGTATGGTTTTCTCTTTTCTTTTTCAATAAGAATGAACGTAAGTTAAAGGCAACTTCATAAATTCACTTCCCCTAGAGCACTGTAGAATAAAGAAATGCTGCATATGGGAACCAACTGCTCATTAGTTACTGAATCTGAAATGAGCAAAGCTGAGCTGAGCCATTCAGTAGCATCTGTGCTGTGTGTATGTGCACCAAATACACACATGTGTATATGTGTGTGTAATATGTAAGCCAGATGTCTTCCAAATAAATACCCTTTAAATAAGCCATCTATATTTCTTCTATGATAAATTGTGAATGATTGCAGGTATAATTTAAAGATAGCACATATAAAATTTCCAATACAAAAGACTATATTTTGTTCTCTGATTCTTTGATGTTCCTGAGAGTTTTGTTTCTTAGCTCCATAAAGGAAGGGCCTAGTCAGGGATTGAAAGTTCCTGTGACACCAGCTGTCTGTAGCTGACAAAGTGAGTGTGTATGCCTGGTTGCTCCTAACATCCTCTGTAAAGGTTAACTTTTCTCTTCAATGAGACATCATTGGCCATGAGGTGCTGCTGTTGATTCATTTTCATTTTCTTTTGGTAGTCTGTGAGCAGGCTACAAAGAAACAAAAAGAGATGAAATTCTCTCTCTCTCTCTCTCTCTCTCTCTCTCTCTCTCTCTCTCTCTCTCTCCTCACCCAGTTCTACAAAGTTTTCCTGTAAACCAGAAGGATGATTCAGAATCCAACTTAGTTATGATTTTGATGCCCATTATAACTAGGTAACTATCTGTTTGTTTTTCGTAAGACATCTCCCATAAGAATGAAGGGGAGTTGCTCTGTCAGAGGAGACAGAGATCTACAGGAAGCTCTGGTAACAGCTGTAAAAACAGCAAAGGATATCAAGATTACTAATCAGTCGCAATAAGTATATGAATTCCAGTGAAATGAGGTCCTCCACACTGGCCTCAGATGTCTACAGCTACGTCTCCCTTGTTCTAAATCTGGCTCTTTGCTCATGAATTATTATTAATGGCTTATATTATTTTACCTAAATGCTTTAAAAAAAACAAGCTTGTATTTTAATTTCTCATGCTTTGGGGTTAGAGTATTTCTTGATAAACTACCAGAAAGCAATAACATTCTGGCTCTAGGCACATGTCAAATAGATACTAATATTTTACTGTCAACATATGTCATTCAGTAGTCCCGTGACTCTTTGGTTCAGGAAAATGTGCCACATTATTTTGTAAATTATAGGTATAAATAAATGGAAGGCAATGGATTGTCAAATTGATGTTTCTTCTGTTAACTGAACTCGTATTTTGATTGGGCTTTGACTCTAATGAAGACTGGCATGGATGATTCTTACTTGAAAAAGTCACAGTCACACCAAAGTCTACATAAATATCCTTGTTCTAGCATGTCTGTACCATACAGCTGTGTTTTATTTTTATAAGAAAATATAGGAGGGCCATGATCAATGCATCAGTATATGGATGGATATTCTTAATATGTATAGCTCTTAGGGAAAGTAAAATAACTCAGTGAATAATAAAATTCACTAATGCATAAGAAGGGCCAAAATTATTTATAGATTGCTTAAAAATCATTTCAATTCAAAGAATTAATTTATATATAGAATAATAATAATGCCAACACTATATGTACTTATTCTAAGATGTTTAATTGTGAAACTGATAAGACCAGATAGATGGGTCAAAATAACTATCTCATTACATCTAATACACTAAAGTAAATAAGGAATTTATTAAGTGGGTTCTTTTGTTCAAATGCTTCTGTTATTGTGATCATCATAATACCTAAGTATCCAGACTCAATCTAAATAAATTAATTCAATAAAATACTATCCTAAATTTTACTTTCATGGAGTAATTTAATTAATATTGTCAGGATGAATGGAAATCTTCCAAGTATTTTAAAGATGACAAATAGATTAAATGCAATCAAGATAGCATAGCAGACAGTGGAGTTTACCATTTTAAGCAAGTTATGTTACTGGATAGAAGAGAAATTCTGTTATTGCTCCATAATATAGTAAAGAATTTAATGCTTTCTGCATGACATTACTCAGATTCCACCTTTTTCACTTTTGAAATCACCCCATTTTCCCTTTTTTTCATTTTATTTTCTCTAACAAAGAAATATTCTTTTTAAACTAAAGTTAATCCACTTATTTATGCTTTAATACTATTGTTTAATACTATTGTTTTGTCCTCCCTAGGGCTTTGATATATTAAGCAAGTTCTTAAATTATATATATTTATATTTCTTTCATTTGTCACTTACAACAATGTTTCCTTCTGCCTGAAGTTAGGTTGAGGGGTAAAGAACACATAGGTTTGATCCTAAGAATAACAAACAATATTTGTCAAATATTACTATCTTCAAAATATTTGGAGTTCTAGCACTCAGTTTTTATTTTTCTCAAAAATCTTAGAAAATATTTGTAAATGGATTGATTTATATGCTCATAACTATTCCTCTCAAGTATAACTAACTTTTAATTAACAAATTCTGATATAAATGTCTATTTTTGAGATATTTTCCTGCCAATCTCTATCATTTGCTTCTTTTTTTCTATTTTTGAATTCAGTATTTTTTACCATTCACTTTTGCTGTCAGTTCCCTTCTACTATCTGGAAGGTACATTTGAGACTATCTGAGACCCTTGTTTGGTTTTGCTTCACTGCATTCCATAGTCGTTTTCTCGGTGGCCATACTAATTTCCTTAATCACGAATTAATTTACTATTCATTAGGTCCCCAGGCTATTTCCCTCCAATCTAATTCATTTGTGGACTGCTGACCTTCATTGTAGATAAGATTCAACTGCTATTATTACAATTTCACGAATCTAAACTTTAAATAGATTGAAACTATCTAAACTTCAACTTTAATGTATTTAAACATTTTTGAATACTTGATCAACATTTCCAAGTTATTAATTTGAAATGTTAGTTATAAAGTTTGCTTTTTCTTTTTTCTAATTTTGTAAGCTATTCATATATCTTGACTTTAGATTAATTTTTATTTTATTTTAGCAAACATTTGATTTCCAGCTTCTGTTACAATATATTGCCTTATTAAACTTGTTAATTTTCTGATGGTTTTTCTTTCCTATACAAGACTGATTTACATTGATATCCTCTATTTACTTACTACTTCTTAACCTCTAAATCACATGAGAAATCATTCCTTCCCTTACTTCCAAGACTTTATGCATTCTATCCTTTATAACCAACTAAATAAAATTTCATCCTTACATTTATTTGCCATTATCATCTAAGTCACTGACATTATATCAGAAAGCATAACTTCAATATTAAAATTGTCATGGACTTCATGAACATCTGTTCATGCATTGTCAACAACTCTAAGCTAAATATGTATATTTTCATTTGCTAAATGATGGAATGGCTAAGTTAATGACTAGGGCAATTCTGGTAACCACAAAAATGTGACTTTCACAATGAGCAATGCTACTAATAGTGACTTAGTTTCTGGGTTCTGAAATCCAGTAGCATATGTGCATTAACTTCACAGCTCTCGCACTGGCCCCAGTGACAGAATGCAGCAGGGATACAAGTGCAAGCCTTTTCCTGAACAGCACAAGACTCATTTAAACAACTTGGTTCAGAGATTTCTGTCTTTTTTTTTTTTTTTGGAAGTTTATTGAGCTACACTGATGTCTAAGACTGTCTGTTCTTCTTTTTCTCCTTACAAATCAGACTTAAATCTCTATCAAATAATTTCCCCAACCTTCTTTCACTTCTTACAATTCTTCCTCATAGGCATTTTCTGCAATGAACCATTCCCTTGTCTAATTCTATCTTTTTTTACGCTTCTTAGAAGAATTGGAGTACCTTAGTCATGTCGCTACTTAGATGGTCAGTTGAAATTTGCACTCAAAAGTATCTATACGCAGAGGCATACTTAATCAATAAGCTATGGCCATCATGCACATATCTAAACTTCGCAATCTGTTTTGTTCAAACATACTGTGCTTAAGATTTGCCCAGCATCCATTTCCATTCCATTGTCTTTGATTTTTGTCATCTACTCTCTCCCTCAATACTGGATTCATTCCTCAAGGTCTAACACAAATATTGCTCATTTTTGAAGTGTTTTTTTCCTAAATTACACAGCTAGAAGAATCCCTTAATTGTATCTTTATGTCCGCTTCTTTTCATAGTTTAAGCAAAATTTTACTGTATTTTGCAAAACGGTGCCAAAACATGTAATTCTGCTTCTTTTTCATTTCCACTATTGACTTCTTCTGTGTCTCTAATAATGAGACATTTCCATGGTTCACTGTGTTCAATCTCACAGTAAGCATATGCATGTAAATAGAAAATAACTTCAAAACCGGTAAAGTAAACTTTATAGTGCTGACTGGGGCATTATGAGAATTGAAAATATAAATATCTATATATTTTAGCATTTACATCAAGTTAATGGTCTATATTGATTGATTAATACTTCTGTAGCATTACATGAAATAGCTTTCCAGATAATACTAGTGAACTATAAGATTTTAAGGATAATTGTTTCTCTCTCTCTCTCTCTCTCTCTCTCTCTCGCTCTCGCTCTCTCTCTTTTTCTCTCCTCCTCTTCTTCCTCCTTCTCCTTTTTCTGTCTGTGTCATTCTGGATAAAGAAGGAATACCATACAAATTAATTAATTAATTTCTAAATTCAGTTGATAGTACTGTAAAGAACACAAGGTTTTCTTGAAGTATAGTGTAAAATATAGATGGACTCATCCCAAAGTGATTTAGAGTCTAATCATGGAACATTTCTGGCTACTACAAACATGAAGAAAGAACAAGAAAAGCAATGATTAGAGTCTATGTGTGTGTCTCAGTAGAGTGTATGGCCTATGAGCTAACCTTGTCAAAATTAAATAAAATGATCGAGAAACTTGATTTTGAAGAACTTGTTAGATCCAATGTTAATTTAATGAAAATAAAGATGACTGATAAACATGTCAGTGATTTTATAAGTATGTAATCTGTGGTTCTCCTCCCCAACACTTAAGTTACATTTAGAAAATAAAACTGAAGTGTTAAAAGTGACTCAAATGTCATATCAACTAATTGTAATTTGTACCCTTGTTTTACTTCTGATTCTAGAAAGTGATTAAAATAAAAATGATATATAAATCATTGAAAGATTTAACTAAATAAATAATCAATGTTGTTGAACTCACAAGTTTTCAAGTACTCATTGGTTTTGAGGTTTTCTATTTTTTTGAAGAGATATGGTATTTACTGATGATAGACTCTGGGCTTGTGGTAATATATTGTTCTATTTCCTTCTTAATGAATATTCATAATGAACTGTCTAGTAAAATGGATAAAATATTAAGGGAAAGACAGTGTCTGACTAGATAAATCACAGAGATAAACTACATTTGGGGCTCACTCCTTCAAATTGGATCATCAATTTGGCGTTTATCAATTTCTCCTACACAGATGAGACCCTCTGGCATAGTCCTAAGTGCTTATCTCATGCTTCTGCTTGACTAGACGTAATACATTATTAACTGAAAATGGGCATTGGAGGAGGTAGGCGATCAGGCTACACCTGCTTTTTGTTTATTTTATCATATCTTATTCCTGGAATGAAAAGCAAAATTATTGCCATAAAGATTTTTCAATAAACAAAGTGCCATATTAATACTACATGATTTCATGAAATATCCTTATCAAGAGCAAGACTATGCTCTTGATAAGGATAGAAACTAAAATAGAAACTAAATAGAAACAAAATAGAAACTAAAAATTTCTGGAATGTAACTCATTGTGATGACCTTGGTTTCATCCCCATTATCACAAAAAAAAATAAGGAAGGGAGGAAGGAATAAAGGAAGGAAGGAAAAAAGGAAAGAAAGAAGAAAGAGAAACAGATAAAGAGAGAAAGAGAGAGAAAGAAAGTAAGAGAGAAAGAAGAAAGAAAGAAAGAAAGAAAGAAAGAAAGAAAGAAAGAAAGAAAGAAAGAAGCAAAGCAAGGCACAGCTGGTGGGAACATGATGCTAGACCACAGAGATTAATCTTTTTAGCACATTAGGTGTCATGTGATAGCAACCAAGGCACCCATTCCTATAAAAAGTCCAGACTTACACTGAGCACTTTTTTTCCAGTCTATCTTGTGTTTCGTAGTCATGAAGGACCATTTCTGTTGTAATATGATTATATGTTCAGATTCACAGAGCAAAGTCTGCTCATCATTACTTTTCTCTAACAGCATCATTGCTGACACCTAATAGGTCCCAAATGATTATTTCTTATTGAATAAACCAATTCAATGGATTTTTGCCTTATACTTCATTAACTATCTTATTTTTATTATTACTTCTAAGTTAGATTTTTTTCCTGAGGCATTTGAGGGTTTTAAATCACATTGAATTTAACAGTTGTTTGTTCCATCAGTTCTATGTTTGTGACCATGACCTTCTGTATTGAGGGCTGTGTTTTCTACTGCTTCTCTATACTTGGAGGCTCAGTAAAGAGCACACATCATGATATGGCACAGAGGAAAGGAATGTGAGTTTAAATCTGAGCTCAAGATCATCTTTGTATCTTGAACTATTTGCATATCTCCAACAGTCACATACTTTCTTTGTCATTCATGTCTTGGATCTCCTGTTCCTTTTGCCCTGAATGATCTCCTCTTCTCTTCTTCTTGACTTGGTTAACTCTTACTTCTCCTTGAAGAGTCAGCTCAATTTGGGAAGCCCTGCTAAGCACCCATGGTCTAGTTGAGCTACTGCTTCTTTCCTAAAGGAGACAAAAATGTGTCCCTGCAATATAATTTATCACGCTGCAACATAGCCATCTGCTCATTTGTTTTTGCCCATCCCTCCTCTATGGTTAGGATCTATTCTGTTCCCACCAAAACTCATGTTGAGGCTTGATCCCTAAGATAACCGTGTTGAAAGGTGGTGGTGGGTAGAGGTGTTTGTGGTTATGAGGGATCCATTTTCATGAATGACTCAGTGTTTTCCTTGTGGAAATGGATTAGCAATTAAGGAAACTGACCTCTTTCTCTCTGTCCACTTTCAACTATAAATTAAAGGTATATGAACTCCTCACCAGAGGCCCAGTACATATAGTACCATGCTTGGACTTCCAGAACTTTGAAATAAAATAGAAGTTTTCTATCTAAATTACTCAGTCTCCAGTACTCTATCATAGCAACAAAAAAACGGACTAAGATACCCTAGCTGCTACTCGTACTTCATTTTATTTCAAGCTTGCACACAAATGCACACACACACACACACACACACACATAGTAACACACATGCACACACCCCTAAAAAACTAAGTAGAAATGATGACTAAATTCTTTGTATCTCTTTACCTAAAATAGTGACTGACATACATCTAATGTTCAGTAATCTTCCAGGCTATTTACAATGGTTCAAATTAAGTACAGTTCATGTAATTCATTTTCTACTTGAGTGGGAAAGTTTTCTTTTTCATAAGATAAAAGTTCAAAATGATTAGTCTCCTACTGCTAATGAAAGAGTCACCTTCACACCGTTTGACATCATAATTACCTGGTGTGATTTAAGGAGCATCAAAAGAAGCCAGCTCTCCTACTTGAAAATAACATACTGACTGTGACACAATGCCTCAAATAACTGTAATTAGTCACTGCTATGGGTTAAGAAATGCAGGTTGTTGTTAAAAAATTTTAACTTATAGAGGAAGCCTATTAAATATTTCCCTGGGAAACATGTATTTTTAAGGAATAGGCCAGATAAATTTGGAAAGAGGAAATGAACTCCAAATAGTAGAGAATGGTACCTTGATAACCAAAGATTATGATGAAGACTCAGCACAAAGAAAGAATTCCCAGAGTATTATGGGTATTAAAAATAAAATTACCCATTTCCCCTATCACCAACCTTGAACAGAATTTAAAGAACTATGCTACTTACTTGGGATGCACAATAAATCACCACACGATTTCTCAAAATTCCATTCATTACTTGCCTACTACTTCCATGATTTTATCATTTCTAGATATCACCTCTACTATTGCTTTGTATGTAAATTAATTTACTTTAAAAATGTCTCCTATTACATGAGTCTCAGAAGGCATATTTGTGAAATCATGGTTAAACGTGCTAAATTAAAATAGTAACATAGCTACCAAAATAATTAAATTCAACTGGGTATCCCAAGTTGAGAAACTCTTGTTTGGTACTTAAGAAATCATCTTCTTAAATTAGATTGACTAGGATTCAACTACTGCCTAGAAAATTTATTTGCAATATTTCCTTTAGAAAAACTGTTTAAATCATCTCAGTTTCAATTATATATCAGTAAAACAGAACCAATAATGGTGTGCCTGTATTTATAGTTCTGAAAATTAAATACAAAGATTCTTGTAAAGAATTTAATATATAATCTTGAGAAAGTTCACTGAGAATTTCAATACTCTCAAGACACTCAGTAAAGGTTACCACTTATTAATAAAGAATCAATAGTGATATCTCAAATATTATACTGGTTTATGCTCAGCAAAAATATATATATTATTTTCATCGACATTACCTAATTTTTCTTGAGACTTGTAATAGCAAATTGGTATCTTCATTTTGTTAAACTACATTCTTACTGAATATAACTAACCTGTACATTCCCCATAATGTAATTGGAGTGTTTCTTGTTGTTGGTGTTTTTGTTGTGTAAATGTATGTATGTATATAGTTAAGTTTGTTTTTAGATATTACATAAAGACTTATAGAATTGTTGACTATAAATAGGTTAAATAAATTGCTAAAGATACAAAATAGACAATTAGAATATTATACATTTAGAAAACCTATAATATCAAGCAGAACCTGATCTTCATAGAGATTATTAGATATATGGATATGTCAAAATAGATGTATACATTCATTTATACATGTAAATGTGATATTTCAAAGAGAAAACAAAGAAGGAAGAGTATTTTTATTCTGTAAATGTTCTCCTAAGCACAAAAGGAGATAATGTCATGAAAGTGGTATGAACAAAACTCTTGAAAGAATGTCCTAACATACAGAATCCTGACAAGAAGGCTGGGAACCAAAAGAATGTCTTACTTTGCTACAGTGATTTTTTAAAACATTTTATTTTGAAATTTTATATTCTCAGTTTTGTTACTTGCATGAATTCATTTGTTATTATTGTATTATAAATAATAAATTCCAGGACATAGAGCTACTTTTCTAAAGCTTAAAACTCTATTAAGTATAGAGTATACTATTAAGTATACTAGTATAATATTTAGCATCAGTGGTCCCAAATTTAAAATTTCTATTGTCTTTTGAGGCTGGTTTATTGAGGTCAATCTCAGCAATTAACACTTATGGCCCAATTTTTCCTATCTCATAGCTTCACTCAGCACTTCAATTTTGAAACTTATGGTTTATACTTTATTCTTACCTATGCATAAAAAAGCCACCTTATCATTTAACTGTTTATCCCTCAGGGATACTCACATTGATAAAGATATATATCTAGTTTATAGACAGTTTTGAATAATATAACAATTACTGAATTTTACTCTTTAAAATGCAAGGAGGAAGGTGACGTAGATCCAAAATGTACAACAGATATTGTAAAAGAGAAAGGGAAAGCAACTGCCCTAAAGGAAAGAACAACTGGGACAAGAGAAAGGAAAAAAGAAAGAAGGGAAAAGATTATTATATATATACACACACAACTATAGTACTAATCTTTGTTAGTTCATGAAAAAGAATAGTTTGTGCTTTCATTGTTCAACTGTTCAATCATATTTTTCATGCCTATGTCTTGTAATCTGAATAACTACTCTGAAGATAGTAATATGCAATATATTAGCCAGTGTTAACCTCCTGCTATTTTATTTTGAAATTCTGTATCATTATTTTTATTTTTTCCATTTTAAAGTAAAAAAATAAAAGAATAAAATGATATAATGTCTAAGATTTTTATAGAGTTAAAAAATGGGAATGTGTCCCAGGGGCAAGCTAAATGCTGTAACTGGTAAAATAAAAATGAAAATCCTACTTTTTCAACCATATTCTTCTAAACAAATATCCTTTATTTAGAGAAAAGTTAATTTCTCCTTGTGTTATCTCTAAATATTGGTCTATTTCCCCTATTATGAATAATTATTTCTGCAGGTAGATCCAGAATTTAGGAGGTATAACTTATACTGAAATTCCAACAAAGGATTAAGAAGCAAACTAGAAGTCAAATTACATACACACATATGTGAGTAGTATCTTGAAGTTTTTTTGAGCATCTTATACCTAGAAATGCCCTTTGTTATTCAGAAAATACACTATTCTGATGACAGGAGAAAAGGTACAATAGGCACATCATTCTCTTCTCAGTAATATAAATTCAGATCTCATTTTGCCCTACTTCTCTATTTTGCACATGTCGTAGAAGTACTCCATGTCCCCACATTCTCACCTATGAATGATTACTTCATAGCAATATTGTGACAGTTGAATAACAAAATACGTTCAATCAAATAAAGAAAACCTACTATATAATAAATGCCGAGTGATACTTAGCTTCTGTTTTATATAGCTGCAATGATTTTTAGGTAGAAATTCAGACCAGAATTTTTATCAGTGGAACTGAAAAATTAGAAAGAGAAAATATTTGTAAAAAGAATAACCTCTAAGTTCATAGAACTGAAAAAAAAAATAGTGCCAGTTTAACACTATGTTGTCAGTTCTAAAATCTACCAACCCTAAAATTAGGTATAATGAAAGCTTAAAGCTATGATAAACATTTTAAACTTAAACCAAAAAGAGATTCACCATAAAAATCCCTATAAAATGAAGCAGAGCCCACTTATAATAGAAGATTAAATAAAGGTAACTTCAGAGAGTGGAAGAAACACCCACCATACAAAATGCACAAAGAAAAAGAAAAGAAGGGAGAAAATGAGGCCAGATTAAATGTAAACCAAAAATAAGTTGCTTCCAAACCTCAGATAGAAAAATAAAATCTATATGTTGAATGGCTCTTAATCTTCACTTACATAGTTTAGGAGTAATGGATCTTTTAAGCAAAAAGTAACTGGAATTGGAAATTGCCAAAGATAATGATGTCCTTTAAATAATGCCCTGTAAAACTTTCATTCTCTTGAATGGCTTTATACTATTTTTTTAATGTTTGATATTATTGTGTGTGAAGCTATGCTCAACTGCTTCAAAGAAAGAGACATTACAGTAGCTACTATTAGTATCCAGTTGTTTTGTTATGAAGTGCTGTGTTGCTTACATTGTTCTGTTCTGAGCTCTTTTTGTTTTATTCTCTCTAAAATGAAAAATAAATAAATATGCAATATTCATAAAGGCACAAGAAAAAAGTCAGATCTAGAGTAATATAGTGGCCATGGGATAACTAGGAAGTGGTGTTTCAAATATCTTTGCAAAACAAAGCAGGTAGTATTTAGATTTGATAGTCATCTTGTGTAATATTGTCACACAATAACTATGTCAGAGGTAAAATGACATTGGCTAATTTGAATTTGCAGTGGGAAAGGTCCACATGGTTTTCTGTTTTACCTCTAATCACTAAAAAAAAAAAAAAAAACACACTAGGAAACAATTCAAATTCAGAATGGTGATTTTTGAACCAAATCAGGAGATGCTCAGAAGAGAGTAGATATGGCATGGAAATAGCTACTCATGGCCAAAAGTTAGTACTCAAATTATCTCTAGAGCTGGTCTTGTGTGAAACTAAGATCAAACAATGACTTGGCAGCACAGGTTATAATGATGGATTCCTGATATTTTTAAGAAGTTGATTATTTCTTAAAGTTGGCTATAATCTTAAAAGGAATATTCATTTGGATTCTAAGGGACAACCTGTAATTGAAAATCAGATAGCAATTAAATAGAGGTTTCGCCCTCTACTAAGTCTTTTAGTTTTCTCAGCCTGACAGTCTAAATTTGATGGGAGAGCTGCTTCCTTGCTCCATTCTCCTGGCAATTCAGCCATCTGGCCAGTTGCACCTGTTTTCTGCACCCCAACTAGTCCCAGGAGCCCTGTGTTGGTTTAAATGAAGTGGGAGCTAATGGGACTTGAATTACATGTGGAATGAAATGAAAACGTGTGTAAAGGAAGACTAAGCAAGGCCAATTAGCTATCTAGGATCAGATAAACTAAACAGAGTAATTGGAAGGAATGGCAGAACAATGTTAAGCAAAATTGCAAACAAAATGATGAAGGTGCTTTGGAAAAGGAAGCAGACAAGTTTATGAACTGGGGTAAAAAACCAAATTCCATCTGCCTATTCAAGAGGATCCAGCTTCTCATTCATATTAAAGATAATTTTGAACTATGCTTTAGCAGTACTGCTGAAACAAATTGCTTCAGGGAACAGACTTCCATTCTCCTATGTTCCATCTGATGACTTGCGCTACATAATGAGTCCTATGCTGCTGTCAGAGACTCAGAATCTATGCTGAAGTGAATTAACATGAAAGAAAGGGAATGCTTTTGAAATAGGCTATTTGTCCTGCTGCAGAAAGAATGATGATGTTTTAAAACAAAAACTGCTAAGTTATTTATATGAAAATTTATATCATGTTGAGCATCATCTCCACTTCATCGTTAGTTACTTTTTGGGTGAGTTACTATTGCACATGTTTGCACTATTAAAATCTGTATCCAGGAGTAATTTTTTTTGAAATTTCTTTCCTGAAAGAATGAGGAATGTATGATATGGCTTTGTGACATGTCCTGGGTATGTGCACCACTGATAGTCTGTGAAGTTTCTTATTCTTATAATTGCTCTTATTATACAACAATTAGCTTCAGGTGCTTAAAATATTAGTGCATAAACTTTTGGAATGATTAGTTCCAGAAGTGAATCAATAAACAAACAGTATGTTTACATTATTCTGTATGTTTGTACATGTGTGTATCTTCAGTTATTTAACTAGTTATCAATTTTTTCCTAAGACTAACAAGTCACATAAAATATATATATATCTGACATATAGAGTATTTTTGTTAATTAGCATGTCTCTGAGCTAAATATTTCTAGAAAAAATGGAAAACAAGTACTTTCCATGGTCCCAAGTTTGTGTTAAAAGTCCATATTTACTGAATTTTACTTCTTCATGCAAGACCAGAAATAGACTTAACAGACTTCTATAGAAGAGCTTCATTGTGGTAAAATTTAGAAGTTTTCCATATTTATTTTCAAATATTTTAAGTATTTACAACTCATATAAACATTTGGGCACTTATCACAGTTAATCATTTTGATGTGAGGAACTAGTTTTAATAATTGAAAAGAACAAATTTCAATGTGTGTGTATCAGAATGTATGTGTGACAGAGAATAAGAGTCTGTGTGTTTGTGGGTGAGTGAGTGGGTGGGTGTTTATTTCCAAACACTGAAAATCATGGACTGTGAATTCCATGATTGTATTTCTGTCTTTGCTTTACGTCTCTTTACTTCAAACTCCAACTTCAGAAATTTTTTATTTGAACCTCATAGCAATGTAAGGAAAATCTCAGGAAGATTAACACAAAGTCACACAATGGTTTCTTGACGATGGTTTGAAACATACAAGTTTGGTCTTGTTTCTGATTCTTATTTAACCCATTAAGAATGCAAAAAGAACTATTGAAATTTATGAAAATCACAGTCAAAAAATAAATTGTTTCAAGAATCTTCCAGCCTGAGATTATTTTCCCTTTATTTTGTCTGCTCCATATCATACACACACACACACATATGCACACACACACACACACACACACACTCTCTCTCCTATACTGACATTGCTTTTCCTTTTTTGAATCGACCTGATATGTTTCTTTCAGCAGTGACCTTAAAACAAAGCCTTGACTTAGGAATAATTACAGTTACTTAAGAAATATTCATTTACTTATTGTAAAGTTCCCAAAATAACCTTCCTCTATTTGGGATGTTCCCCAGTAGTAAATAAAATGAAACTAACTGGGCAAGCTGCCAACAGAAAGCAGTCATTAGAGGAACTCAGGGGAGCTGCCAAATCTTCTGCACTATCAGAAACACATGAAAAGAAAGGTTGAGATGGTAATGTGAATACTAAATTCCAATTTCAGTTTTTTGAGACTCAAATATTTATTGTCATTGAAGAGAATTTAGGATAAATTATATAATAAAATACTTGCATAGAAGTCATGAATTTTAAATTCAGGTCTGAAACTATGTAGATTTGTAGGTTTATCAGTATACTTAAATTGAAATCTATGTGAATTTAAGTTTTCACTTTAATTTTCTACAGTTTACATCCTCTCTGTTTGTAGACTTGAATCTCTCCCCCCACCCCCCATTCCTCTCCCTTCTCTCCTGCATCTCTTTCTCTTTGTCTCTATTACTTATTACAAGAAATGAATTCTGGGACATTGATGAAAGAGTTGGTAGAATATAAACTTCACAAAAGGATGTTATGATTATAATCATCTTCATAATTCAAGAACTTCTTCCAGATACTGAGGATACTGGGTTGAAAATGGAAGCATAGGACTGTTTGATTTTTAAATGATTTACAAGTTATTTTGGAGAGATACCTGTATACCTATCATCAGATCATTTTGTTCTAACATGGGCTGAGTTGACGATGATGTGTTGAGTTTAATTATTGCAGTTGTGACAATCCTAGAAGGGTGAATGAAGGAGATAAGAAAGGTGATTATAGTTAATAGCATTGCATGGACATCATGACTTCCATGTCTCTTGATAATGACCTTTTTCCTTTTCATTCTCCAAATAGGGAGAGAATTTATGTTTAGCAACATTTATTGAGGAGTGTTTCTGATAAGACTATGGAAACTACTGGGGTCTCATTAGTTTTCCAAACTAATTTTCTTTTCTTTTCTTTTTTTTACTTTACAGAAAAAAAATAAAAATAAAAATAAAACAAAGTCTCAAAACAGATTATTAGGAGAGTTACAGTCATTAATAATTGCATATTGTTGCTTCATAGTAGTTATTCAGAGAACAAGATAAAGGCATGATATCTTGTCCAAAAAAAAATTATCACAAATCTTTCTTTTCAATGAACTAAGAGAAACTAGCTGTGTAACTCTTAACTATCTTGTGTGTAAATGCAGTTCTTCTTTTTCTCTTTCTTCCTCTCCCCTTTTCTCTATCACAGTTTGCCTCTTCTTTTGAACAGTTTCTTCCAAGTTCTCAATATCTATTGTACATTATGGATCTTATTTACTTGTTCAGTTTCTCACACTAAGGAGATTTTAAAGATGTCTTTTCTTCTATCATTTTGCCAATTACAGCAAAAAAGCATAGAATAAAGCTATCAGTGTATAGGAATGAGCCATATAGATTAATAAAGAGCTATAACAGAACTGAAATAAGGTGAATAGTTTTCAAAATATACTGTGGAGTATAACAAAACATATTCTATGCTTTGAAAAAATTGTGAACAGTCTCCTAAACATGAGAAGTTGACATTCCAACACAAATGAAGGGGAATAAGGTGATGTACTGACAAGAACTGTTCTTTCAGGGATGCTGGTTAAAGGTTATTGTCAGTTATGTATGAGAGAGGAAATGCAGACTGAGATCAAAATCCTAATACAAACTCATCATTCTTGTATGGTGATTTTTTCAGTCTCCTTCAGTAAAATTTTGTCATGTCCACAAGGTCTTCAACTAAAACCTTCTCTGTCTGATATATATCTGATGTAGTAAAACTAACGTAACTATTTTAGTCAGGCATCTAAATTTTAATGTAGTAAAAAGCATGTAAAGAGCATCCTTTCCAAATCATCTTTTAAAGTTCTTTTCATTAGTTATGGGGCTTGACAAACTACTAGCACACTCTTGTATCCTGAAGATAAAGTATCACCATCAAAACTATTGCAGCAGAGAATATTTTGAACAGCATCAGTTCTCATCTTTGGTATATCTAGACATAGTTAATGCCACCAAGATGTCAAGTCTGGATGTGACATTTTTTCCACTAGAGAACTCCTTCATAAGTGCTCACTAGCCAGAATGAAAACTATGAATATCAACAAACTCATCACTGATAATGCCATCAGGGTCAATTGCTTCTAAGCACTAGGGGGGCAATTTCTTCATTAAATTCCAATCTTCCTTCAGAACTAGGTCTTTTTCATAACCAATCAACTGCTAAATAAGGCCTCTCATTGTTTAGAAAACTCTGCTTGTCATGGAGCTTACATTTGTCAGACCAGCCCTCATTCCCAGAGAGTCCCATCGATCAAGCCTTGTCAGGATGTGTTACTCAGACTCATTAATGCTGCCTCACAAGCTGCAATACTGTAGACTGCCTGGAGCTCCCTGATAGGCTCCTTCTTCCTGCACAGACTCCTAAGGGGACCTCTGAGACTTACCTTATTGGAGGCTCTGGTGGAGGAAACAGTATCATAATGAAAGACATATGCCACAGCTTAATTAACTACTATCTAGCCCATTGCTATTGGCATTAGTAATTTTAGTCATTTGTCTCCTATGAGGATGATGACATTTTCTTTACTGAAAACCCAAGATGGCAGAAGAAACTGTTAAAGTAAAATTAAACATGAGGTCCTTTTTCAAAAGCAGTATTAATGAAAACTTTTCTATCCTTTTTTTTTTTAAACTTAAACAAGATCCAATTCCTGATCTCTCCTTTGGTTTAGTCAGATCAAGAAAAACAGCCCTAAGAGCACAGATAGCAAAGTCAAAACAAAGGCCAGAGGTTGTCAAGAAAACCATTTAGCCCAAGAGGAAAATGTTTATTTGAATTGTGACAAATGTTGTTAGTAGAAGATCAAGATGTGGTAAATCTAAACTCACTGTCACTGCAAACACCCTAAACACAAAGCTTGTATGGAGGATTAGTTAAGTCATGACAATATATCCTATTATTAAAAGTGACAGGAATGAAAAGCAGAGATAGACACTGAATATGCTCTTTGACAAAGCCCTCTTCTGTTCTTTTCCTATGTTCCTAATGTCAGCCTCGTTGAAAGTATTAAAATAAATTTAGAAGTTACTCATTTCCACTTGATTTAAAATCACGCGCGCGTGCACACACACACACACACACACACTATTCAGTATTATTCTAGTGTTATATGCAGCTGCTGCTCTTGTCTAATTGCCTTTGCAGAGGCACAAAGGAAGTAAATGACTTTGTTTTACTTAAACCCCAAATCAATTCTTCTCCGTTATGGTGGCATCTGGGTGCAGGGTTTTCTGTAGAATGACAGTGTCCAATTACTAATAAACATCATTGCTCTCCCCAAGGAAAACTAAAGTCAGGGGACTCTAAGTCAGCACATGGCCAAACAATCTAAAGGTTTGTTTGCCTTTCAGCCTCAAAATATTTATTTAGTGCTACTAGTGGTAAAATACATTGCTACTCACATGGAAATCATTTAAATGGAATTCAGAGCACCCACTGCATGGGCTAGATAAAAACAATGTGAGAAGTCTAGTCCTTAAAAAAAAAATCTTTAATTATCAGGAGGTCCTATTTGTTGTCAGGGTTTTTATTGTTAATGTTGTTGTTATTGTTACTTGTGGGAAATTATTATTTCTTTTTTAAAAATTTTTTTAAATTATTATTTCTTGCTTCAACTTTTAGGACCTTGCCTTTTTCTCCTGAAAATATATCCTAAAGAGTATTCATGCCAGTATTAATTGTTTCATTTAAAAATTCCAAAATCTAAGCACTAAATGTTAGAATTTATCTGATTGTATTGGTAGTATATAATTCAACCCAACTTCAATTTAATTACCAAATAAACCACAGGTTAACCTACATGAAGCTATTCATATTCTTCATTTATCCAGTTGGTGTTCATACTTTGCATTCCAGTTTCTTTGATTACAGGATTTTGTCCCAGACTTAAAAGAGGTATCATTGAATACACAGTAGATGATCTGTGTTTCTTTTGTCATATTGGAAAATGCCAAAATATCTCTGTACAAGTAATTCACTTAAGTAATTGTAAAAATGTATCCTCATTCTACCATCTCATCCTAGATTTTTTTTATAATTACAATATTCAGCTTGGAAGATGTGAGATACCAATTTACTTTTTCTCCCAATAAGAAAGGTTACTTCTGTTTTATTATTTCTTTTCTATTCTTTCTTGAGCCTTTTAACCTAGGTCAGACTAGTTGTAAAAGCATTGTATGAAAAAATTTCTAAAACCTTAATCATAAAAATTATTGAGGTAAGCTATAGATATTCTTAATTTTTTTTAAACTTTCATTAATATTTTTCTGGGTAGGAGTTACTTTAGATTGATTCAGTTAAAATCACACAACATATAATAGAATGTTTAACACTTTAACACTAAAATAATAAAATGACTGGTTTGGTGCAAATTGTTAAATATATCCTCTATGGATCAGAGGTGCTTGTATGCATTTGACATGCATTGAATAGTTTGAAAAATTTGCTATGTATAATAAGATAGAGCATAACTTGTTTTAAAAAATTGAAATAGTCACTCCTCTAAAAGTATAAAGTATACGATCTGATGTTAAAGTTTACATTGCGTTTTTTTCCAGAAGTCTTAATCATAGATTCATACAGTAGGAGAGATTATGATACATTTTCTATAAGAAATATCAGAAAAAAAATCTGGCATGTGATTATGCACTGACTCTAGCAACAGGTCAAGTTGTGCCCTCTCTGAATTCATGCATTGGAGTCAAGATCACAAGTATCTCCTAAGCAACTCTATTTGGAGATAGGATTTTTTAAATGAGTTTAGTTAAAGTACTTTTTAGAGTTGACCCTATGACAATAACAGAGGTATTTTTTTTAACAAGAGGAAGTTTAGATATAGATGTACAGAGGGAATTCAAAATGTGATCACATGAAGAAGACTGCCAACCTCAAGCCAAGAATGAAGCTTCAATAGACACCAAGATGGTTAATATTTTGATCTTGAACTGGTAGCCTCCAGAACTATGAGAAAATAAAATTTTGATGATTATATTTACTCTACATGAGGTAGTTTATTTTGGCAGCTCTTGAAAACTTAATACAGTCTCTTTGCACATTTTGGCATATATAAATGACACAGAAACATGTATACACACATGTATATATACATGTGCATACACATAAATTCTTGACTAGACCAGGATTTTATTAAGAAATTTTTCATTAAAAAAACACAGGTTTTAACTCAGTGGTATAAGCACCTGCCTAGCAAGCGTCAGGTCATGAGTTCAATCCTTGGTATCAAAAAAACAAAACAAACAAAAAAACGCTTGTAGAATTGCACATATTCTAAAATTTACAAATGTAAGTGACATGTGGATCTTGCTTTTAAGTACCTAGAGTCCATTTGGAGGAGTGCTGAAGACTTGTGTAGACAAAGAGTGGAAATTAGACGTAAGTGATTGAGATATAGTCAAAGATCTGTTGAAACAGTGGTAAAAGAACAATTATTTCTGTTGACACTGTGTGAAAAAATATTTTAAAGGAGATAATCTCAATTTAATTTTGTAGGGTGAAAACTAGTTTTTCAAACAGATAAACAGGTCTCTTGATGGAACAAGAAGAGTGGTAGAACGTAAACAAATTTGTAGACTTCATAAGAGTGAAATGGGCATTCTCAAGTATGATATACTGGAGAAAAGTAAAATTCTGATACAAAATATGGAAATTGAGCTAATGTGAAGATCCCTCTTTTGCAGTCCCAATTCTAGCCACAGACATACATGTTGTTATTTATTACATATTTCTTATACATAGTGATTGCTTTCAGCATAATGGGCTGGTTTATATACATAATACATCTTAATTCTCTTCTCCTCTTCCTCACTCTGCCCTCCATCTCTAGATCTCCTTCCACTTTTCACTTTTGTGCAAAGTATCTTCCTATTTTACGTGTTTATACTTCGTGTTTCTCCTATAAGAGAAGCAATGCAATATTTGATCTTGTATGTCTGATTTACTTTTAATATTATGTTGTCCATCTGCCTAAATATGACTCAAAGGTGCATCCATCTGCCTAAATATGACTCAAACTTATCATTTTTTATGACTGAATAGTGCTTCATTATTTATGTGTACTACACATTCCATGTGTTTCATCTGTTAAATAACATATAGGCTTCTGTGAAGATTTAGCTATTATGACTTGTGCTGCTATAAGCATGGCATGCATGTGTAATTTTAACAGGATGTCTTCAATTATTTGGGAAATATACCTAGAAGGGAATATGTGGGTTAAGAATAATTTCAATTTTTAATGTTTTGAAGAATCCCCATACTGATTTCTACAATGATTGTACTAGTTTGCATTCCCATTAACAATGCAGAAAAGTTCCTTTTTTCCCACACCTTCACCAGCATTTGTGATTATTTGATTTCTTAACAGTAAACATCTTTCTTGGTGTAAGATGGAATCTCAGTGTTGTTTTAATTTGCACTTATCAGATGGCCAGAGATGTCGAAAACTTATTCAGATATTTATTGGCCATTTGTACTTCTTCTGAGAAGTGTCTATTCATTTTATTTGCTCATTTTTTGACTTAGTATTTTTTTTATTTTGGGAAAATTAACTTTTTAGTTTTTTGCGTATTGTATAAATTAGTCCTGTGTCTAAGAAGTAGCTAAAAAAATTTACCATTCTTTCAGTTGTCTCTTCACTTTATTGGTTGATCCTTTGGTTGTGAAAAGCTTTTAAAATTTGGCATATACCATTTGCAGATTCTTAATATTATTTCTTATGCAACTGAGATTCTGTTCACAAAGTTTTGTTTACCTATGTCTATATTTTCATGAGTTTTGCTATTGTTTTTCTGCCAACAGATGAAGTATTTCTGTTTTAATATCTAGATTTTTGGTTCATTTTTATTTTAGTTTAGGATATATGAAAGATGAAGGGTCTAGCTTCTACATAATGCATGTGCTTAGCTAATCTTCTCAGCAGTATTTACTATATAAGCTGTCTTTTCTCCAGTGTAAGATTTGCCCTGTCAAAGTTCAGCTGGCTGAATGTGCCTGGGGCTTTGTATGTGTCCTGCTTCTATTTCATTGATCCACATGTCTATTTGTGTGCCAGTACCATGCCATTTTTATCACCATAGCTTTGTAATATAACTTGAAATCTGGAATTCTGATATATCCTGCTTTACTTTTGTTGTCCAGTTTTGTTTTTCTTATTGTGGATCTCTTACCATTCTATATGAATTTAATTTTTTTTAATTCTGTGAAAAATATTGCTATTTTGATTGGGAGGTATTAAATCTATATATCAGTTTTTGTAATACAGCCATTTTGACAGTATTGGTGCCATGTATCCAGAAACAGAATACGTCTTAACCACTTTTTGATCCTTTCTTTGAATTCCTGTAACTCAAGAAATGTTAAATTTCTTCCAGCCCCGACAGGCTGGAAGGAATACTTTGGGGGCAGAAACCGCAAGCAGAACTTAAAGACAGTCATCAGATTGAGCTGATACTATGGAAATCTATGAAGTTATTAAACTTACACAATATCAGGGAATATGATTGTCATGGTTTATGTCAGTGGCCCCCAATCCTCATGAACTATGGACTCAACTAAATCTAGCATTTGTAATTGGTTTGTTGTCTACCATTCATATTGGTGGTGTGAGTGCTACACCCACCTAGGGATGGAGCCAGCATAGGATGTAATAGCAGGAAGGTATCTCTCTCTCTCTTTCTCTTTCTCTCTCTCTCAGTTCATGCCTTGCTATTTTCAGCAGCCATGAATGGCTGTCCTGCCATGCCACACTGCCTTGGAGCCAACTGAGTATGGAATGAAACCTCCAAAATAGTAAGAAATAAACTTTCCTTCTTTCATGTTGGGTGTTAGGTATTTTGTCTCAGAGATGAATTAAAAGTAACTAAGACAATAATGTTGTACATCCATGAAAGATAAACCTGAAATTGAGGTCCTGAGTAAAGCTAAGAGCTTTACAAAAATATAAGAAAGAAACCTACCTTCCAGGGGCTGTGGTTGGAAACAGTTACATAGCAGAAACTTTGATCCAAACCTGGGCTATTCATGAGCAGAGGAAATTCATGATATACTGTCTATGATTATGGAGTGCCTAGCTAAGAAATGAATATGAACACACTGTTTGACACCATTTATATTTTTGTTGTGTTACATATTACAAATTTTTTATTGTTGTGTTACAAAGCTTTTCAGTTAAATCAACACCTATTCATTAACTCAGAACTGTAGGCCAAGAGACCTGGAAGACCCACCTGGCTTCCCTACTTAGGATTCTGGAAAGGTAATACTAAGGTTCTGACTGGACTGAGCTCTTAACCACTAGCCTCCATAGATGAATCTGCTTCTAAACTCATTCAAACAGTTGGCAAATTGGAATTTCCTAGAGATGTAAGTCTGAGGTACCTATTCTTTCCCTAACTTTAATTATACAAATTAAAAGATCCTTATGCCCCTCTATTAACCAGTGTTCCATCAGAATAACAGGATAGGGATATAAAAAATGGAGACCATCAGTGACATAAAAATCTTACAAATAATTTGGAAAAAATATTGCAGACAGCACCGATTTGCAACCCTCCAAAATTATACATTGAAATCAAATCCCTAATGCATAAACATTAGAAACCAAGGACCTTAGGAGATGGTTAGGTCAGGAGGGCTCTGTCCTCATCAAGGAGATCAGTGTCTTTTAAAAGATGCTCCCAGAAAGCTATTGGACCTCTCTTGCATGAGAAGATACAGGGAGGTGTCATGTGAGGAACCAGCTGTCACCTGACACTGCCTCCAGACCCATGAGAAATGATGTTCTTTTACTGATAAACCATTAAATCCACAGTAACTTGTCATAAAACCTAAATGGATTTCATAGATAACTACCAAAAAAAAAAAAGAATTAGTTTAACACTATTCAGAGAAGGATGAAATCACATTCTTGGTAGAGGGTAAGTGGCTGACTACTTAGAATTCTACCCATTGCTATGTACTCAGTCAAGAGAGAGATTATATGATACATTCCAAGATCTGGAGAGTTTACTGTATCAAAGACATACCTTTACTAACAAGAAACCTGCCATTCAAACAAAGAGAGTGATATAAGATGAATAAAGAAGTTGAAGAGGATGTTTGTAAATTTAAACAAACATTGATGGATAATACTATTACTTATTTCTATTGCTTTTCTTATTACTAAAGCAAGTGATAAAATAGTTACAAACAATTGGGAAGAGGCAATGATTAGAAATAAACTGAAAGTAGTATGCTAAAAAGAAATATCAAGAAATATGAGATTGTATTACACCGCATTTCAAATTAATTGTAACCACATGGATACATCAAATAATGTTGAAGGGAAAATGTTAAAGTAATGTAAAGTAAAATTGAATAAAGAAAGCAAGACACAGATGCAGAAAAATACATATTATATTATACTGTGCAATTCTATTTTAAAATACAGAAGACCACAGAAATATTTACACACAGATGATACAATGTTTTTAAGTGGTTGAGAAGAATACACTCCAATTTCAGTGCACTGAATTTACTTGAAAAGGGTTCCAAGGAAATGAAAACCAGAGAGGGACACAAAGTACAGATTCTGTCTTAGTCACTTTCTCTTCACTATGAATACCCAACAAACTTAATGAAGGGGAGGTTTATTTTGACTCAGTTTTAGGCATTTCAATTCCTGATTGATCAACAAGCTCCAAGGCAAAAAAGGCCTGGTGGAAAAGACTGGTCGAGAAGAGCTACTGGTATGATGGTGGCCAGAAAGCAGTGAAGGAAAAAGAGGGAAACACCTCTCCATTTATGCCTCAACGACCTGCCATTCCAAGTCAGCATTCTTACCTCCACTCCAATGCTCTTCAGGATACACAGTGGATGAATTTACCAGTGAATTAACAAAAAATGAGTACAGTGACCTCTGATCTGATGGCCTTTGAAAAGCCCTACCTTTGAATACTTGAGGCTTTTTTTTTTTTTTTTTAATCGGTACCGGGGATCCAACTCACGACCATGCACTTGCAAGGCAGGCACTTATGTCGCTGAGCTAAATCCCCAGCCCCAATACTTGAGGCTTTCAGGGGACATTCTAGACCTAAATGTTGGCAATATCTTAAATTGTATCAGTAGCAATTTACTTCTTAAAAATAAATCTTCTAAAGCAAGTATAGAAAATTTTAGTAACTGGTAAATATTTTCTCTTATACTGTGCAATATACTATGGTTTTGAAAACTTTATTTGTCAGGAAGAAAGTATATTGATCATTAATAAATTAATACTTTAGGAAGTGAAATCAGAATTTCAGTAATTCATTCAATGGAAGATCAATTATAGTATTCATAAAATGAGAAAATAAATGAGACCTTTCAAAAGTGAAATCAATACAACTCAAAGTTCAATTTTGTGTGAGTGGCAAAAGAGAATGTTGAAAAATAACTCTTCGGCATGTGGTGTCAGAAAATTAAATAAATGTTACTGCCGCCAACTTACTAACTTACAGAAAGCTACAGAGTCATAATAGAGTTGCCTAAAGAGTTCCTGGAAATATAAATCTGGACTGTAGACAGAGTTTAAAGTAAATTGGGTGGATGCGTGGATAGACAGGTGAATTAGTTTTTCCAGTCTTCTGTCCTTTTGTTTCTAATGATCCAAATGTCCTATTCTATTGCCTTCTAAATTATATTTTGTTTGACTTTATGTTATTTAAATATATCAATAGTTTTTTTCTTTTTAATATAATTTTTATAATACAATCTTTTTTCATTTTTTCTTTTAAAAGATACAGAAAAAATATGAAAGGAGACATATATGATTATATAAAAACAAATCCATATCATATAATGTAATCAGAAAGGAAATTTTATAAAACTACAACTAACTGGACACTTCATAGTTTGACTCAATCAAGTTTCCTGAGAGCTAGAATAGAAGTTTAAAGGTATTATTTTTCTCTGTTTGCTGTGCTTAATCATAGCAAAAATTCCATGTTTGCAATTCTAAAAGATTTTCTCTAACAAAGTTTCCTTACCACATGGGTGTTCTCCTGCTTATAGTTTGACAGTGGAAACTGATAAGAAATGCTAGAGATTAGTGTCTTTGAAATAGTAACACTTGAAATTCACTACAAAAATGCTGAAATGTGTATATTCTCTGGATTTGTTATTTAAAGATATAACGTTACTTTTCTGCTGCATATCATTTTATTACTTCTCCTCCTTTTATTTAGAATAATATCCACCTTATCTTTGGTTATTTGATGTCTTTAGATCCAAATCCTTGAGTACTTTAACTCTTCTGGAATATCTTTTCCAGTCCCCCAAGCAGAATTCTACCAGCCTATGTCACAATGTTGAAGAGTAAACAATAAATAACCACATATTTTGAAAATAAATCCAATTCTGGTGTGGTCTTCACTAACTCTTCGTTCTTTGGGTGTGAGTTGGGAGTACTGAAGTTCCTCTGTAGTTACAGTGGGGTGCTAAAAAGATGCTCTTGACCTTGAATACAGAACTTTCTATGTCATGGAAACCTAGATAAGTCCCTTACTGTATCATATAGCTTCTCCAAAAAACAAAAACAAAGAAGACAATGGGATCATATATAGATTTTTTTTCTGATAGGGATTTGTGAACAAGAAAGGAGAAAAAACTGAAAACGAAGAAAAGAGAACAAAAAGTCATTCTGTCTAGCATCTTCAAGGTAGCAGATAAATACAAACACTTGCTTTGTTTAGCATTTCAATCTCATTCATTCACTTCAGTGGTCAAGTATTAATTGCAAGTTAGGACCTATGCCAGATCTAGTATTTGAATAATAGAAAATTTATAGCAGCAGTGTTGAAATAGAGAGTGAACTATGTTTAGTGAGTTAAATTTTGCTTCCTCAAAAAGAAAAGTATAGCTGGTTCAGGGACTAGAATCACTTAGTATGAGTGTTATAATTCTAAATACTCATTAGTTATAAATATAGTTGTAAGAAGTTGTATGAATTCAGAGCTTGTTGTAAAGAAATACAAAAATATATGAATGAGTTAAGTGGGGTTCACTCACACTCTCACTACCCCTTTCCCTCCCTTTCTCTCTTCCTCTCCCTAGAACCTTGCTCTATGACCCATAAACATCAAAATATTTAATATAAAAGTATTGCCTGAGGGCTTCAAGAAATCAACCCTCCCTTCCTCAGTTTGAGATAGAAAATTTTAAAAACAGAAACAGTAGAAACAGTCATTAACACTATTGTGGCTTATTTTCAATTGATGTCAAAATATTGATTTCAGTTCTTTGGCAATTTTTATACTCACTTATGTTTATTCCAGCTGAGACATAAATAGATGTTTCCACTGCCACTGTGTGTCAATATGACTGTACACTCACATGCTGGAATGGAAACTGTGGTTGTAATTCTTACAGAACTGGGGAGCAAGTTAAACTTTGTGAAGGAAGAAGACAGGAATCAGCAAATTCAAATTACATATTGAATTATCTTCAAATTATATTGGAAGAAAAAAAAGTAAATCGTTTTGTGAAGTTTCACCCACAGAGCTGCATTCCTAGCATAATAGCTAAAGAAGGCTCTGGTTTCTTATTCATATTCATGCCTACCATTCACTTATTGTGCAACTTTAACTGGGTAAATTCTGTTACTCTGCCTCAGTTTCCTCATTTTAAGCAGAGAGTATAGTAATGTTTTGTTCTCAAATTGTTAAGCGGAACAGATGTAAAGAAACTGAGGCATTAGGTGACCTTAACTTGAATTATAAAAAAGAAATTTATAACACAAGACTTATTCTCTTTTCTGAATCTGTATTCTCTAAACCACCTTCTGATAAGCTTTCCTTGAGCATATAGCAATCACAGAGGAAAATGTTTTCAGATAGTTATAAATATCTATTCCTTTTCAGAGTTTTAACACTTTTAAAAATGTGCCAAGCACTTTCTATATTTTTATCAAACTTATATGTTATTACAATCCTATGAATTCACCTTTGAATAGGTTAGAATTTTGAAAAAATTGTGGATGATTTAATATGGTCAAGGTCACATAGCTATAGAGATAATAACTGTTCAAACAGCTAATTCATCCTTTCCACATGCACCAGGCGTTTTGCTTTAGAAAAAACAGAAAAACACAAAAAAGCAAACAAGAAATCCCAGTCTCTAACTGTGATAACAAGTTTAAGAGCCTCTTTTTTACTATCAGATGGAATACAAATCTAGCTAAGGCTAGCAATCCAATTTATATCAACTTGGGGTTTTCAGTCAAAATGAAAGACCCCTGTGGGGGGAAAAGAGAACTGAGATGCAATTTGTATACCCACCAATCCCCTACCATGAATATAATTATTGTGTACTCTAAACATGCATTAATAAAAGTAAAATAAAAGTGAATGTAGAATACATAATTTTTCAGAAATCAAAAATAAATTTACACAGAATTATTTACCTAGAGAATCACTAGAAAACAGCTTCTTCTGTTTGTCATGTTTTTGTGTATTCGCTTGCTTGCTTTCATTTATAGAACAGTTCACAAGCTTCAGTGTACATTGCAATCATCCTGGACCCCACACAGACTATGTGGGGTGGGAATGGATACCATTGTAACAATTTCCCAGATAAACATGACATTGCTAGTCTTGTTACTCTTGGACTCTGCCTTACAATCAATAGAACCTGTGCATATATAAGCTCAATAAGGACAAATTGATATAATATTAATCTTTGAGTAAAATCTTGTCTTTCTTTAATTCAGTTTTTATTTATTAACCAAAAACTCTTGCTTCACACCAAACAGAGCAGAAGCTATACAAGAAGAGTTTAAATTACCCATGTAAGACCCATTAGTCCCAGAATGTATAACATATATACTTATTTATGCGTTTTTGTCATCCAGAAAATATATTGGTGAATTCAGTGAAGGTATAAGTACTTTCCCTTTTATCTTATATTATTTTAAAGATGATATTTTATATCAGATGTCATATTATTATATAATGTCCGATCAAACAATGAAAACAAGATATTTTGTTCATATAGAATTGGTTTATGCTTTATTTATGTTTTGGATAGAGCTTCTTTTAGTGCATATCTTGACTTACTAATTCTGAAGGAAATACTAAGGCCAGGGAAAAATATCCATGAGAGAGAGTAAATTCTGGATTAAATAACTGAACATACTGTAAAATTGTTTACTTATCCTTTATATTATTCCTATGACATGTGGCTTACATGTTGAATTTAACCTGCTCCATACTGTAACACACAATTTTATGGGGCGTATAATTAACATAAAGTGTTCCTAAGAAATTTCAAAAGAAAAAAAATCATGAATGGATCTAGATGATTCATAAGAATGAGCAGTAATTACCTGTGTGCTTATCATGAGACAGGGGCTTGCTTTGATAAACCTCATAAACACTATCACATTTGATCTGCACAAAATCCTGACAAAATAGTTTCTCCAAATCAGTGCTACTAACGTGGATGTCTAGCAGGACACCTGACATCTACTCGCTAGGCAACAGTAGCATCCTTCCAGTTGCAGCAATTAGCTCAGAGCCATCGATACAAAGTATGCAGTATTTCATAGAGGAGATCCTGGAAATAAAACATGTCCAGGTTTCCACAGCTCATTAGAATCAGAACAGGGACTCAAATCCAAGATCTCAGGTTTTCTTCTTCTCTGTAAATTTTCTGACAATGGGAGCCTCAGACTTCTGTAGCCAAGGATTTAATAAGTAAGCTACGATTAATGCCTCACAGGTCAGTTTATGTAAATGAGTTTTGTTATATTCAAACTTTGAATTGTATTTTGTCTCGGCTCTTTCACATTTTTGAATTTTTTATTAGTACATGTTTGTAGTACATAATGAATAGATTCATCCTGGGGATATATACACACAGCATCCTAATCCTTTTATTTCAAATCAGTTCAGCATTTATCCTCTTGTTATGAAAATGGATACATCCGTGACACAAAATAGCTACTAACACAGAGCTGGATTCTGACTGGTAAATCTGTGTGAGTCCACAGTCTCTGGTCACCAACTAGCTTGAGTTGAATTTACGTCTTTAATTTGCATTTGCTTTTGTTTTTGCCTATTTCCTTAGAATTTTAGAATATTGTTCATAGCTTTAAAAAAGATAAAGGCCAGGCATGGAAGCACACACATATAATCCCAGCACTTGAGATGCTGAGGCAGGATACTCACAAAATGTGAAGCAGTGTGGGCTACATAGTGTGACACTGTCTGAAAAGAACCAAAAATAAAAATAAATAAATAAATAAATAAACATTTAAAAAGAAAAATGTGTTGATAGCAAATTATGAAAGCTGACTAATATAAATAAATTACTAAAAAGGTAAAAACTTGTGTTTGCTTAAATACATAATGAGGCAAATATACACTAGTACACATAAGTTTCCATTGAAATTGAGATGTGAGAGTAGATAGACAGTAGATAGATAACAAGACAAAAATCTTCTGTGTAAAAGATGGTATTTACATCACTTCTACGACTAGTGCTTTGGTCTTGAATGACAATACCTGGTGATTATATTAACTCCTTTGGAAAAAAGAACTATTTACTAATAAGGCTACTAAGAGTAGAAAGAGATGAATAATACAGGGTAGTTGATTCAAAAATAAAGCTCATTGAATAGATAAGGGATTATAATAAGTTATATATACACATCAAAGATGAAAGAACCATAATTTATATTTGAACTACAATATAACCAAAATGAATATCCCCATTTAGTATAACATACTTTTTCTCTCTGTCTCTTACTTATTTGACTTATTGTTACAGACTGCATAAAATAGATCCTATAAAATTATCTAAGATTGAGTAACTGCCAGAAAATGTCCCTAAGTGCCCTATATACTTAGGAAAATCTTTTTAAATGTTTAGGACCTACATAAACAAAACTAAAATTTGATTGAAAGATGTAAGTCTCAACAAATTTGTCAACAAATGGAAGACAGATGAGGTTTTTAGATGGGAAAAAGTACAATACAATTATAATGCTTCATAATTAATATTTGAACTTCATTGAATTCTAATCCTAAATCTACCACAGAATATTTGGAATCACAAAACCAAAGATCTAACAATTCACATGTCAGAATATACAAGGGGTGATTGAAAAATTCAGCAAATATTTTTTTTAAATTTAGTAAAGTAAAAATAAATCGAAGTTACTCTCCATCAAATTATTCCCTCTTGCTCGGAAAACACTTAGTCCCTCTTTGCTGCCACTTTCTGAAGAAATTCTGGAAGCTCTCTTTTGTGAGCAGCTTTGTTAGATGTGATTAAAAAATGCAGTAAATACTGCTGCTGAGTGCTATCCAAAGCAAAGGAAGGCTGAAAAAACATTACAAATCTCATGCACCTTATTCATTGAATGTGGAATATGTGATTTCTGCCTCTTCCCCAAATTGAAATGACCATGAGAGGTCAATGTTTAAATCAATTAAGGATACCAAACTAGCCATGACAGTGCAACTAAAGACAATCATGATATAAGGATGTTTAACACTGCTTCAGAAAGTGGCAAGAGCAATGGTAAAATGTGTTAAAAGAAAAAGGGAATATTTTGAAAGGAATTAAGGGCAATGTGTCTTTTACTGCAACTTCTTATTTAATCACATGCTGCATTTTTCCACTTGTATTTTATAGATGGCATACTTAAAATGAATAGTAAGAGAAGACATAATCATAGAAATTATATAAAATACTGATTATTTTATATTATTCCATAAAATACTAATGTCTAATCATTCTTTTATCTACATTGCATAGATGTTTAATCAGTTCATAGAAACAAGAGGAAATCTATAATTATATCACTATACATAGTAGGAGAGTTTGTAGTTTGCATTTATGTTTCATTTCCCAAGGAAAGGATAAATGGTATCCAAATACTCTTGGTTTAATCAACTACCATTTGTAACTTCCATTATATTAAAAAGCAGGTTTCAGATGAATTAAAATCTATTTGTTAAATAGCAATGATTTTTTAAAAAAATCTAGAAGACAATGTGTACTTTGGGAGGGAAACAGGACTTTCTTAACTAACAGTGAAAATTCAGAAGCCCAAAGACATAAGGCATATAAATTGCAACAAAAGATAACACAGGCAAAATCAAAGATATATAACAGGATTTGAAAAAAAAAAAGCATGCACACTGGAGAAGATAGACAGATTGTTCCTAAAAGACACTGAAAATTTGTCTAGAGAAAAGCTCAGTGGGAAAAGAAGAGAATGTACAATCAACTTACTCAGACTATCTTCAAAAATGATCAAGACTATGAAAATGATGCTCAAACTGACTGTTAATCAGATTAAATGCAAATTAACAAAGAGATATCACAGTATACTCAAGAGTCTGGCAACAATTTAAAAGACTTATGACCTCGGGCTGGGGATTTAGCTCAGCGGCATAGCACCTGCCTTGCAAGCGCATGGTCATGAGTTTGATCACCAGTACCAAAAAAAATTTTTTTAAAAAGACTTATGATCTGACTGGCAAGTATGAAAGCTAAAGTATTAAAGACACTTTAAAATGCAATGTCCATTGAAATAAAAATTGTACTTACCATCTAACAGAGAAATTCTTATTTCTTATTAGCTCAATCACAAACAAAACATCACTAAGGAATGAAATACGTACAGAATACTTAGCTATGGTCTTCTATGCATTGTAGCCAGGTCATGAATGTAATGCAAAGCCTTTCGCTAGAGAAAACATTAAAAATATGGAAGTTTACAACACACACTTTTTCAGATATTAAAAATGAAATGAAATACAACTGTAAAACATTGATTTAGTGTGGTTGCTTACTGTTTACTGAGAATAGAATATAAAGAAAAGTGGATATTGAACAATCATTTTTGGATAAAATAAACATTAAAACAGAATTCACAAGCAATGAACTAAAATTTTGTACTTACATATCTGTTCATGTGTAATTTTACATGTGTGTATCCTTCTGTGGAGTTGCCTATCATTAGAGTATATGGCTATGGGAAATACATCAGAAAAGACAACTCCAATTTTGAAAATTTAGTTTTACGAAGTAGAGTAAGGCAAAACAAGTAAGAGTTAAGCCTTACACTAAAAGAAAAGATTGGGGAGTATGAAGGAGAAAAGATGGTAAGGAAAATAAAAAAGGATAAAATAGAAGCAAAGCTATGTAAATAAAGGGGGATTCCAGGTTTGGTGGCACACACCTGTAATCCCAGCACTTGAGAGGCTGAGGCAAAGAGGTCACTGACAGATCAAGGTCAGCATAAACTGCACAATGAAACCCTATCTCAAAAATACAAAAAAGTTATATATATATATATATATATATATATATATATATATATAGTGAGAGAGAGAGAGTAAATGTAAGGGAAACTGTAAAACTTTCAAGTCTGCCACAAGTCATGAAGATGAGAGAAGGCAGACACAGCCTGTTCCCATAATTAGAGAGTGGAAAACTCAGCTAGCCTTAGGTTTCCAACAACAGCTGCAGCATGTAAGATAAGTATAACTCAGACAATAGTGCATCTTGTTATTGTAAGCCATTCTGAGATTTCAAGGAGCTGTCACCCAGAGATAGCTTGGCTCAGTCTAAGACAGTGGTTGATTCTTCCTGCTCATACTAGCCCCTGCCTTCCTACTAGAAAACCCCTACTTTTCCAGTACTGAATCTACCTAACAGTGTATTGCAAAACAATATGTAACCAACTATGGAAAGTTCTGTTATCAGTTTTCTTAGTATTTCCTGCTAGGTTTTTTTTTTATTTCCTATTAACAACATAACTAACTGTATATTAACTCCAAGATGGGGCTGATGATTTAGAACTGAGATTCCTGACAGCACGTTGGCATAATGAAGCTGTCTACCTTCTAAGTTCCCCAGTATTGAGTGAACGTCTTCCATTTGGTTGCGTCTCCCTTTCCACAAAAAAACAAAACTAAACAAAACTATAGATAGATAGACAGACAGACAGACAGAGATAGAGATAGAGACAGAGACAAAGACAAAGGGACAGAGAGATACAGAGAGAGACAGAGGGACACAGAGAGAGAGAGAAGGAAGGAAGTCAAACAAAAGGGATGGGATTGGAAAAAAGAGAAATCAAGTTATATCAAATACAAGCACAAATTCTCTATGAAGAATATGATTATGTGTATTTAAATTGTACCAATAAACTTAAAGAAAAAAGAAAACTATATAAATACAATAAAAATGTGTGTGTTCATATTTAGCAATTTATACAATATTTTATATGTAAAGTCAAAATACACTGAGATTAATTTAATTTCAGACTTGAATTCGCTTCATATTTCACTCAGGGACTATATTATTTTTATTTTCTTTTTCTTTTAAAGTGAAAAAAATAAAAACAATGATACAGAATTTCAAGACAAAATAATTGGAGATTAAAATGATTAATCCAGTGCATATTGTTATCTTCAAAGAAGTTGCTCAGATTACAAGATATAGACATGAAAAAAATGATCAAACAATGGAAGTACAAACTGTTCTTTTTGATAAACTAATAGGGATTAGTAGTATAATTATCTATCATATATATGTATATTTAAGATATTGCATATATATACTACTGTGCATATGTATACACTATCTATACTGTGCACATGTATATATAATATATAGTGTATATATAAAATCTTTTCCATTCTTTCTTTTTTTTCTCCTAAACCAGTTGTTTCTTTTGAGCAGTTTCTTCCACTTTCACTATCGTAATATCTACTGTACACTTCAGATCTTATTTACTCTTTCAGCTATTTGAACAAGGGAGACAATACCTGCAAGTTTGCACATATCTGTCTCATTTATTTCATTAATGAGTATGGTCTCAAGTTACATCCATTTACCTATAAAACTTCATTTATCATTCTTTGTAGCTGAGTAGTACTCCATTGTATAAAAATACCACATCATTTTTTATCCATTTTGTGGTTAATGGACATTTGGATTGTTTGCAAGATTCAGTTATTACAAATTGTGCTTCCATAAACATGGGTGCATATGTATCTCTGTGGTATGATATTTTCAATTTTTCTGGAAAATACTGAGAAGGGGAATAGCTGGATTGAATGGAACCTCCAATCCTAGTCTTTGGAGGAGCCTCCACACTGATTTCCACAGTGGTTGCACCAGTCTATACTCCTACCAAGAGTGAAGAAAGTTTTCTTTTTACCCACAACCCCTCCAGCATTTGTTGTTGGTTGATTTCTTTAATAATAGCCAGTCTTCCTGGACCAAGGTGGAATCTTAAGTGTTGTTTTATTTGCATTTTCCTACTGACCAAGGATGTTGAACATTTTTTTTTCATATATTTATTGTCTATTTCTATTTCTTCACTGAGAAGTGCATATTCATCTCAGAAGCACATTTCTGGATTGGGTCTTTGAATTTTGGGGGTCTGATATTTTTAATTCTTTACATATTCTAGATAAATTTCTTTGTCTGAGGGACAGTTAGCTAATTTTTTCCAATTTTGTGGGTTGTATTTTCACTTTTTTGTGATTTATTTTGATATACAAAACTTTAAATAAGATATGATCCCAGTTTGAAGTACTTCCTGTGCCATTTGGATTTTGTCCATTAACTCTCTGCCTACACCTATATGTTTAAGATTTCTACTTAACTTGTTTTTCAAAAGTGTTTTTGTTTTAATATTAAGATCTTTGATCCATTTTTACTTTAGTTTAGTGCATGGTGATAGATGTGTGTAGTTTTCACCTTTGACATGTAAAAAATCAGTCCATTCCAGTACCATTTATTATAGAGGCTATCTTTCTTACGGTGAGCATGTTTGGCCCCTTTGCCAAACATAAGGTCCTTATAGCTGTGTCTGCATCTTCTAATCTGTTCTGCTAATCCTCATTTCTTTTCTTTTTTTTTTTTTTTTTGCCAGTACCATGCTGATTTTGTCACAGTAGCACTGTAGTATAATTTCAAGTCAGGTATTGTGATGCCTCCTGCCTCGCCTTTGTTGTCCAGGATTGCCTTTGCTATTCTAGGTCTCATCTGCTTTCAAATGAATTTTAGGAATGTTTTCTCTAGATCTGTGAGGTATGTTAATGGTATTTTGATAGAGATTGCATTAAACTGTATAATGGTTTTGGGAGTATGAGCATTTTCACAATGTTGATTCTTCCTATCCATGTGCAAAGGGATATCTCCATTTTCTGATATTCTTTTTTAATTTTTCAGAATACTATGATTTTCAATATATAGATCTTTAACATCCTTTGTTAGACTGATTCCTAAGTATTTAATTTTGTTGTATCCTATTTTGAAAGTTGCTGTTTACCTAATTTCTCTGTCAGTGAGTTTGTTCTTTGTGTACAAGAATGCCATTGATATTTGAATGTTGACTTTATATCCAGCTAAGTAGCTGAATTTGCTCATAAACTCTAGTAGTCGTTTGGTAGAGTTTTTGGGGTCTTCTCTGTGAAGTATCATGTCATTTGAAAATAATGATAATTTAACTTCTTTCTTTCCTATCACTATTAATTTTATGTCTCTCTCTTATCTAATTCATCTGGCAAATATTTCCAGAAATGTGCTAAATAGTAGCGGTGATAGTGGACATCCCTGTCTTCTTCTTGATTTCGGAGTGAAAAGTTTCAGTTTTTGTCCATTTTTTATGATGTTGCTTGTTGGTTTGTCACAGATTCCATTTATCAGATTGAGGTAAAGACCATCTATTCCAATTTTCTCTGGGGTATTTATCATGAATGATTATTGGAATTTATCAAAATCTTATGCTGCATGTATTGAGATAATCATACATTTGTCTTTGGGTCTACTGACATGTTGTATTATGTTTATTGATTTGCATATTTTTATTTTGAACCATCTCTGCATTTCTGGGAATGAATACCACTTGGTCATGGTGTGTAATCATCTAGATGATTTGCTCTATTCTGTTGGGTAGTATTTTTGCATCTTTGAGAATCTTTGTATCTATGTTCATTAGGGAGGTTGGTCTATAGTTCTCTTTTCTGGTTAGGTCTTTCTCTGGTTTTGATATGTGTAGAATACTTGCCTCCAGATATGAGTTAAGGAAAATTGCTTCCCTTTCAATGTCATGAAAGAGTTTGAGGTGTATTGGCATTAAATCTTCTCTAAATTTGTTGTGGAATTCAACTGTGAATCCTTCAGGATCTGGGCTTTTCTTTGTTGGTAAGTTTTTAATTAGACTTTCAAATTCAGCAACTGATATTGTGTTATTCAAAATTTTTGTATCTTCTTGATTTAGATTTGTTAATTCATAAATTTCTAAGAATCTGTCCATTTCTTCTGTATCATCCATCCTATGTGACTAAATATTTTTGAATTAGGTTTTGATGGTGTTTCAATTTCTACAGGATCTGTAGTAAATTCACCCTTTTCATTCCTCATTACATGTATTTGACATTTTTTCTTTTCTTTTTAAGGTTATTGGTTACTGGTTTAATCACTTTTTTATTCTTTTTTTTTTACTCTTCAATTCATTTATTCTTTGTATCATTTTCTTAGTCTCAATTGCATTAATTTCTGCTCTGATTGCATCTCACAGGTTCCAATATTTTATATTTGCATTTTCATTTGATGTTAGATATTGTTCAATTTCCTCTTTAATTTCATCTGTGACATATTGGTTGTTCAGGAGAGTGTTATTTCATTTCATTTCCTTGCTTTTATGGAGTTTTTGTGGTTTCTTTGCCATTAAATTCCAAATTAATTGCACTATGGTTAATAAGCACAGAAAAAAACTGAAATTCTTTTCATTTATTTAAGCATGTTCCATGGGCTAGTACATGGCCTAATTTATAGATAGGTTTTCCTTTGTAGGTGATCTTTTTCTTTTCCCTAACAGCTTTCAATATTTTGTTTTTGTGCTGAATTTCAGGGACCTTGATTATTATGTCTAGGTGTAGACTTATTTTGATTATGGAAGATTGGAGTCTATATGCCTCACTTATCTGTTTCTTAGATTCTGTTGCCATGTTTGGGAATTTTTTTGGTATTAATTCCCCAATAGTTTTTTTTTTCTTTTTTAGATGTCACTTGTATTGAATCCTGCTTTTTCATTGACATCTACCTCTTTTTTTTTTTTTTTTTTTTTTTGTGGTACCAGGGATTGAACTCACAATCTCATGCTTGGCAGGCAGGTGCTTACATCACTGAGCTAACCCCCTGGCAAAACCTACCAATATTACATTGCCTTTATTTGCACTGTCTTGGAGCTGTTGAATTCTTATTTCATCACTCCTTTTTGTTTTTAAGAGATCTTTCCTTTCATGATCAATAGCCTTGATCCTGTCTTCAAGGTCTGAAAGTTTATCTTCAGTCTTGTTCAAGTAGTTTTGCCAGTTTTCAATGGAATTTTTAATTTTCTGGATATCTCTTTTTATCTGTTTCATGTATTCAGTTTCTTCCCTATATTGTTCGTTCAAGGTTTCCATCATTTTCCTATGCTTCTGTATTTTTTAATCTATGTCTTCTTTGGGTAGGCTGAAAAATTCCCTCACTATAGTTGTGATTTCTTTTTTTCTAACCTGAGAGATGATTTCTGATCTTCTTTCCTCTACAGCCTCATGAATTTGTTTCTTTGCTTCACTTGCTATTTTTTCAGAAATTTCAGGTATGTGTCTTCCAGTATCTTCTAGGTCAATGTCTCCTGAGCTTCCTCTGGATGGGCTGAAGGTCTGAGATTATTGTTTTTTTGTTTTACATCTTGTCATTTTCAACTCTTAATATATTTTTTTCAATCTCACTATTCTTGCCTGTCCATCCTGTGTGTCTTAGTCAGTGTCTTAGTCACCTGTGTTGCTGGCATTTACCCAGTCACCATGTCCCACAATGTAGGGGAGAGGCCAGTCACCTCAATTCCTCCTTTGGACCCAGTTGGGTGAGTCCTGGATTCTTCCTGGACTGTCTGGCATAAAAGTATTGATGTGAACCAACCTTTGGCTTATATTGCTTCAGACTTTTCCAAACTGCCAGAGCCACCTGTCCATGATGTACACCCCAACCAGGGCACTACTGTGTTACTGGTGGTCTCACAGGCCCACCCAAATTCTTCTAGGTGGAGGAAGACATCCCTGGCACTCTCACAGGACTATCTGAGATCCTCTGGTTGGAGGGAGGAGACATCAGTGCTGTCAGAGGACTGCCTGGTATCCTCAGGATGCAGGTACTGTTTATTAAGTTTCCAAACATACACATATTAATAACATATTTCATACAGAATAAAAGTAAAGTTTAGCCAAGCAAACTTTTAAAAAACCCTGTCTTTGTCTCATGAGGTTCCATCAATGAACTACTTTGCTGCACATTCTCTAGAGCTCTGCTGACTGGCTTTCCAATTTACTGTAGTTAAATTGATTTAGTGCTTGTGGTTGATAATAAATACTTCTATTTTAGAAAAATCAGATGCTTAACAGCACACAAAATAACTGTTGAAGAGTTAAAAATACTTTGGAGTCACTGTGTCTTGTGCTGGTAGGTCTCTGGCAAGTTCACATCTCAGTCTCATAGAATAAGATACTGTGCATACCAGATACAGCTTAGGCACAAATTAAGATACTTGACAAATACAGCATCTAATTTACAGGAATTCTACAAACTGAAAGAATTAGCTGTTTAAAAACATCCTTCATGAGTACTTCACTAGACATTTTGAAAAATATAAAACACATATAACATATATAGCCTCCCCCTAAAAATGCTTAAAATTTCACAGAAATGCTTATATTTGCTAGAAGTGAAATACATTTCAATTCTTACTATAAGATATTTTTCTTAACTAATCATACATTTGATTAAATGTAGATTTCAGTCATATGAGTCAGTAGGGAAAGTGGATCAAGCCTGAGTTTTTAAAATAATAGAAATTGATGTTTTTGTTTAAAAGTCATACAGTGATAGGCAACTGCAATTTTATGGCTAGAGATATATTTTAACTACAGGAAATTAAACTGAGACTCTTGCACATAGAAAGGAAGCCAAACCATTGTCTCCAAAGGAACAATTTTTTTAATCTGGGTATTTTTCTAATATAACAAACACCCTTATACCTTTTTCATAAATTATTTTCCCTCCTTGCTGGGATTAGAGGTGGGAGTGTGAGGTGAAGAGAATTAAACCAAAATTTCAGTTCCTCCCAACAAGTCAGCCCATGTTTATTAGAGGGGTCTAAAGAGAGTGGGGACTTGGAAACCAAATTAGAAAGTGTGATTTATACCCTCAAAGAAGACACAGGTTTTGATGTTCAGCTGACAGAATTCAAACAAACAAACAAGCAAACAAACAAAACAAACAAACAAAAAACCAGAAAGACACATAAGAGCATATAAGAATTCTCACAAAATCCTTGCTATGGTCTGTGTTCAGATAATTGTCACCGTGTTGCAGAACTTTTTGAGTGGAAAGTGTGACTTGGTATTTTCTTAATTGTCAGTACATTTTATTTTTATTTAAATGAGTTTGAAATACCTGATGATTATATTCATGGTAGAGAATAGGTATGTGTACGTAATTCATATTAATTCTTTTGCCTCCTCTCCCCTCTCCCTCCTCCCAGCTCCCTCCATGTCTTAGTCCTCCTTCCATCTGCAAAAGTTCTATCTCCTTATTTCCTACCGCCTATTTATTTCACTCCTTATTTGTACTTTGGGCTTCTCATATAAGAGAAACTATGTTATAGTTAAGCTTCTATGTTTGACTTATTTCACTTAACGTTATGGTCTAAAATTGCTTTAAAGTCATAATCTATGATTAAAATGCTTAAATCAAGTAAATATTCCTAATACAATTCTTCCAATATTTTTTCAGGCTAAACTGAGCTCTAAAAATTGTTTTACTCTTTGGCATATAGTTGAAATTCAGTATCTTTTAACACTTCTCCCCTTCTGTATCTTAACCTTTTATCCACATCTAGCTTAAGCACTATAAGGTTGACACTAGATAGGTCACAGGGGTTTTTAGTTTTGTTCATAATTGGAAAACAGAGGATAATAAAAATAAGTAACAGAAATTGCAAAAGTTACAGAATCTTAGTATGTTCTCTTTACATGTTTTTATGCTCATCATCTTTGTTTTACATTTTCCAACTTCCTTATGTAGTGATAAAAGAAAATCTCTATGGACTTGCAGTATTTGCTTGAATTCCTCAGTCTGCATTATAGCAGACTTCTTTCATTCATCAAATCCTCACCCTGAATCCTACAGTGGCCTACACGGATGTGTGCTTACTTTTCTTCCATGAGGCTTCTCTTTCTAGGAAGTAGATCCAAGTCCAAAGTCAGCTGAACAGAGACAGGAACTCTCATTTCCTTTTTCTCTTTCCCATCTTGGGTTCATTTCCTACAAATGAAATAGTTGCATTTCTGTGGACTTTCTGCCAGTATTTTACTGTTAAGTTGATTTAGTGCTTGTAGTTGATAATAAATATTTCTATTTTAGAAAAATCAGATGCTTAACAGCACACAAAATAACTGTTGCAGAGTTTAAAATAATAGAAGACCCAAAAAATGAATATGAGATTACTGAAATAAAAAACGTACTTACGTTTGTTCATTCATCCCTTCAGCTTAATATTACCAGGCATGAAGTATATAATTAAGATTTTTTAAATATTTAAGAAAAAGTAAGGACTGTAGGTAATCAAAAACCTACTGTGAGTTATAGCTCAGGTAGTCAGAGATTCAAGAATTCTCAGAGGAGCTGACATCTTCCTATTGAATCTGGAGACATTTTATTAATTATACATAGAGAGTAGTGTTTAATGGAAATGTGAAAGATGCAGAGAAGAACTAATACAAAAAAATAAGAGTATCTTCTCGGCTTTCTATTTGAAGTAACTGCAATACAGTTTATTAATTTACTACGCTAAGCATATAGTTTTTTCTTAGGATTTTTACTTATCTACACAAGCAAAAAAAAATGTTCTTTTGTGGTTGTACAACTATTAGTGTGTTTATTTTCCTTAATTTAGAGGTCATTTAATATAATATTACTTCTTATTCTGTGTAAGAAAATGTCATGATGGCATGGCATACTCTATTGTCTCAGAGAAGGCTGAGTAGGACTATATGAACTTAATGGACTAACATTCAACAGAGATATAAATTAATGGACTGGAGAATGAGTCCATTAATATGTGGTGGTTTAAAAGTTGTCTACCAATTTTTGACCTTCTTTCCACTAAGTGAGATGACCATATCTTTTAAATCAGACAAGATATACTTCTGCTGAGATGCATAGACTGTGGCAAAATTTTCTATGTAAGGTTAGGGGAAGCCACACAGTTTTCATCTGGTTTTCTTGGAATAACCTTATTGGGACTCTGAACTGAATACATAAGATCCTGCTACAGTGAACAAAGGAAAATCAGACCACACAACAGTGTCACAATAGATACATCAGTGATCCTCCACAACTGAGAGGTAGCTGAAAATTGAAATCATGCATTATGAAATTGTCTCCACACCATTCCTGCACTCACCTCCCAAGTTCTCTCAGACATGGAATTGTCTCAGCTGATGTCTCAGACATCACAATACCTACACAAGTCATCACTGCTACTCCCCAACCAAATTCCTGACTAATGGATGCTGGGGACAAAATCAAATGATTGTCCTGCACCCTTAAATTCTGGACTAGTTTGTTAAGCAATTTGGATGACTAGAGAAATCCCTGTCTTCCTAGAGATTTCTTCCAATGATGGCAAATGAAAATATAGTCTTCAGTAGAAACATGACTCAGAAATTATCTTGATTAGAGGTAGTTAGGGCTAACAATCCTTATGAAGGGTATGAGGGGAAGATAGAAACCCATGGTTTGTGTCATAAATGTTTTTTATAGGCTCATATGCTAAAGGCTTGGTATCCAGCCTGTTGTCCTCTTCGGAGATGGTGAAACCATTGGAAATGGAGCTTATTGATTGTCCCACATTCTGCCATTAGTTTGGTGTGTTCTGTGCCTGTCTGAAGTGGCAGATTTTGAATACCCACACTTTAGCATCTGTGAATGAAGTTTGAGCACAGCACTAACAATGCTTTATATGGCTAGTTAGTACAATGTCATAGTACAGGCTTTTATTGTCATACTACTTCATAGCCATCTAAATCATAGAAAGATCAGGAGTTTGGAAGAAGGAAAGATAAAAATATGACTCACATTGCTATTATTCAGCAAGTCAATGGGGGAAAGCAAAGCACCCACTGACTGTGGAAAAATAGTCTTTGGTGATCTTTGTGAAAGACAGTCCTGTGTAACCCATTATTTTCCTGACCAAAGGCATGGTCTCAGTATTTTTTTTTGAAGGAATAATTAGGAAACAGTTTGGGAATTTTATCAGTAGTATTTATGCTGCTCATTACCAAGTATAAACCAGTATAAATTTTAAACAAAATCTTTAAAGCAGACAATAAAAATGTCAGATGTTAATATTGGCTGTGGCTATTCAAATATAAATACAAATAGATCAAACATAACATTTTATTACATTAAAGGAAAAAAAAAGTCAAAGGAAAAATTTAGAGATCTCACCCCCAAAGCTATCAAAAGTGAATACTGCTTCAGCCCCCTAGGAAACCCTGCTCCTTAAAAGTTCTCAGTGAAAGCACATAAGAAACAACAGACAAGGGAGATGTTCAGAACATGTTCTTTCTTTATGTACACTCTCCCAGAAGACTACCTCATACACACCATTCACTCAATAAATATTTTTGAACAAACACAGAAGAAATGAATCAGTATAGGGACAATTCTAGTATACTCATTGTCTATTTCAACCTGATCATTGTTTCTGCAAAAACATGTTTAAAGAGAAACATCTCTGAAGAGCCCTGAGTCCTGTATGTTCCTTTTTGCCCCTTTTCTATAACTTTATCTCCCTATAACTTACTCTCCCATCCTTTGTCTTCTGCCCTCTGCCGACTTCCTGTTCCAATGCTTCCAGCCTCTTACTCTGGTTACTCAATTTCCTGATTTCAGTTCTGCTATTCTTGTTGATATGCTACTAGATCTACTGTAATGATCTCTTTTAGTTGACATTTCTTGGGCAATCTTCTCTTATTGTCCAATTTCTTATGCAAACTTCAACCAGGACAGTAGGATTCGGTCAGCCAATGACTCTCCCCAAACTTTATAATGAACTCAGGGTTATAACAGATGATTTCTTTTATGTTTCTTATCTTGCTCAACATAATGCTTTGAGAAGCTTCATTCAAAAGTTCATATTACAATCCTCTTGACTCTCACTTACCTGCCTTTTATTTATAATTTCAGTACTTATCCAAAGACTTGAATTCATATTATTAATCTACATATTTACCATTTTGTGTTAATAAAATAAGTCCCATTATCACCAAAACTTCAAAACTTTGATAAAGTTACACACTGTGACAATGTCCAATGCAAATTTTCAGAGAAAAAGAATACATTTTACTTTCTATAGTATGTTTTCAATTATTTTTGATGGATGATTAGCATTAAATAAAATGTTTATAAGCTAGTGTTTTAAAACGAAATACTACACAACTATCAACAATGTTAAGTCCTCAAACAAAGATGCACATTTATGATATGTATCCTGGAAACTTTTTAAGTGTATGCTACCCTATTTCTGTTTTCAAAGACGGTGTTAATCACTCTTTATCTTACAAAACACACACACACACACACACACACACACGATCATTAAAAGAACCCAGAGAGTAATATATTTCATCAAATCCCATTGTTTTCACTCATCTGTGCATACTCTGATTGGATTTATCTCTTTTTAAAAATGAAAAGTGCCAAAATAAAATGTATAGGTTAATCTTTGATATCATTTGATAGGATTCTCTTCTCTCTTGCAAATATTCACAAACTAAAATAGTGAGACCTAATGTAGGATCTTTGGAATGATGATTCAGTCCATCATCTTAACACTTGAAAAATCTGGATGAGTTGAAAACAACTCTGATGTCCAACTCATGCTCTTTAATCAAAATTCTAATGGGGTGAGCAACAGATTTGTAAACACTGGCAAGACTTATGTGCAGTTTAAAACTACTGATTTAGAATATGCAGCATGTTACTGTGATTTTCTCCTCTTTGCTCAGAGAAAGGATGATTTTTATATGATCTTGAAAGAAGGAAACAAAAGTATGTAAAAGAAGAAAATTTCAGAAGGATCAAGTAATGTGAAAAGATACCTGCTTTGTAACTTGATAAACTATTTTCAAAAATGAAAAAAAAATTCAGATTTAGTTCACTTTGAGATTCATAGAAGTTTTAGTAAGTTCCCACAGCTACAAAATAACCACAAAGGGTTTCTATTGGCAACAAGCTATCCCAAGCTCTCAACTGCATTCCATGTGTGCTGTTTTCTAAAGATAATGCCATTTTTATTATTTGCTATTTAATGTTAATTACTATTGTACTTTAGAATCTCTCACAATGCATTTTGGAAGCCAGTGAATACATTAGTGTCTTAAAGTATCAACATTTTTTCCAATTTGTCCTTCATTATTGCAAAGCTGAAAACAGCTATAAAACAGACACTACAAAATGATTTATTTTTTCATTCAATGAAATCTACTTTAATGAACAGAAGGAAATTAATCAAAGAATTTAGTGCAATTATTAGGGATTTCAAAACCTATACAAAGAGTCTTAAGTCCTTGTATATAGGTCAAAGGCATTTGCTGAGTATCCACAGATGCTTAGCACTATAACAGGAACATAAAGTATATAGTTGAGATTAAACTTGACTTATGTCCTGGGAATTTTATAATCTTTCAAAAAAAAGGACGTCATAGGTCAGTATTCAATGACTATGCATACATACAAGGAAATATTCTGACAGAGAGTGATAAGGGATTGAATAGATCAAAGAAAAAGTCATAGTTAATTGAGGGAAATTTCCCTTGAGAAGCTTTCTGAAATGGGCTCTGAAATTCAATTTAAAGAGAAGGATATGGTTTGGAGGATCTTAATGTTGAAAGAATGTCTTGTATGTGTGATAAATGAAACTCAAATAACTGGGAAATGGGATAAAATGGAAAGAAAAGAAAGAAATCAAGCTCCTACACATCTCAAATGATGGTGAGCAAGAATGGATGACAATTTTCCCATCATTTTTTCTTTAAAATTAATAATTTATTGATAGTCTTCTGACTTGAATACTTATACAAACACTGATGGAGAGAAGAGCATGTCTCTGTAATAATGGAATAGATAGATACAAAACTGATCATAGTAAGAGATTTCAATACCCTATTTTCACAAATATAGTAACTAAAAAAAGTCAATACAGAACCACAATGTAGTTGAACCTCATTATTGAACAACTGGGTTAGACAGATATCTATTAATAGTTCTATTCAACACCATCAAAATACACATATTGATTTCAACACCCCCATGAAACTTCATCCAAATTGGATCATGTACTAGGTCATAAAATACATTTAAATCCATATGAAAGAGTTGAAATAACCTATTTCATCCTGCTTAGATCATACTAAAATGAAACTAGAAATCAAAAAGAAAGCAAACCATAGAAACTACACAAACACATGGAGAATGAATACATTCTTAAATAATCAATATGTCACAGAAATAAGGGTAGAAATGAAAAAAATTCTAAAATTAAATAGCACTGTCAGTATGACATCAGAATTTATAGGATGCAATAAAAGCAATTCTAAGAGAGACATTTATATGTGTAAGGAGTGATCCCAAATAAATAATCTAATCATGTACCTCAAGTTCATAGAAATCCAGAGCAATCCAAATCTAAAACTCATAGATTTATGAGTCAGAGTTCAAATAAATGAAATTAAGACTAAGAAAACTACAAACAAACAATGAATTAAAGTGTTAATTATTTGAAACAATAAATAAGATCAGTAAACTCTTGGTCAAACTTACCTAAATAAGGAAAAAGAACCATATTAATGCCATTAGAAATCAAAAATGCAAAATTTCCACTGAAATTCAAGAGAGTTTAGAAAACTTTTTGTTCAATTCATGGTATGAAAAAACAAACAAACTTGGAAAATCTGGAAGAAAAGAATAAATTCTTAGATACATATGAGTTACCAAAATTGAACCAAAATATGTAAATACCATGAATAAACTAATAATAAGCAAAATAATTGATGCATAGAAATAGATTCACCACCTATGAAATACCTGGGACCTGATGGATTCATTGCTGAATTTACCAGAACATCCAAGAACCAATACCAACACTCTTTTAATGCTTCCATTTAGTTAAAAGGGAAGGAAAACAACCAAGCTCATTCCATGAACTCAGCATTTCTCTGGTACTAAAACAGAACAAGGACTCAAAAAGAGAAAAGATTTTAGGCCAATTTCCTTTATCAACATAGATATTAATATTACCTTTAATAGAACAATTGCAAACAGAGTGCAACAAGACATTAAAAAGATTATATATCATAACCGTGTCAGCTTCATCCTAAGGAGGCAAGAATACTACTGAACATATAAATCAATAAATATAATTTAGCACATAAATTTAAAGATTAAATCACATGATCATCTCAATGGATGAGAAAAATGCCTAGTATTCATTCATGATAAAATTTCTGACAAAAATAGGGGGGAAATGATAAAAGTCACTTACTGCAAACCCACAGCCATCATCTTACCCAGTGGGGAAAAAAATCAATGAAAACAGTCCCTCTAAAATCAGGAATGAGACTCTCCTCATTTCTCATCATACAGTATTTGAAACTTTAGCCAGGGCAATGAGGCAAGAGAAAGAAATAAAATCATGTAAATAAAAAGGAAAAAGTCAAACCACCTTTATTTGCACATTATATAATCCTTTACGTGGAAAACTAAAGAAATCCTAAAATTTATGTAAAACCAGGAAATACATAAATAATCACAGATCAAAAAGAGCAAACAGGAGACATTACAACCCCAGGTTTCACTTTTACTAATAAGCCATAATTTTAAAAAACAGTATAGTGTTGGTACAAAAAAAGATAGGTAGATGAATGGAATAGAAAATATAGACACACATTCATGTGTGTCTATATTTTAAACATATGATTAAACATATGATCTTTGATAAAGAGACTAAAAACATATATTGAAGAAATAATCTCTTTAATAAACAGTGATGGGGAAAATTGATTGTCTACAAGCAAACTCATGTCTCTCACTCTGTATCAAAATAAAATCAAAATAGATCAAAGACCTAAATATAAAGACTCAAACTTCTGGAAGATAAATAGAGAAACACTTGCTATAGATACAGGCAAGGACTTTATTAACAGAACTCCGATTGCTCACTAAATAATACTAAGAAATAACACGATTATCTCAAATTTTAAAAGTTCTACACAAGAAAAAATAACCTATAAAATGGGGAAAATTTCAAGTAACTTTTTTGATGGATGGCTCATATCTAAAATATATAAAGAAATTTTAAAAATAGAACCATAAAACAAGCAGTCCAATCAAAAGATTGGCAACTGAAGTGGTTACTTCTGAAATGAAGTATAAATAGTCAGTAAGGACATCAATAAATCAACTCAGAGATTCTTTCTCACTCCAGCTGTAATGGCTGTTATTAAGAACAGAAAAAGCAACAAATGATAGAAGTGAGAAAAATGAACTCTTCTACATTTCTGGTGGGGATATTAACTAGTATAACCACTATGGAAGTCTTTATAGAGATTTCTCAGAAAAAGTAAAATAGAAATTTCATCGGACCCAGTTTTATATATCCTATTTATTTTACTGAAGGAGTGAAAGATGTATTAGTTATCCATTTGTGCACATGTTTATAGCAGCACAATTAGTATCAAGTAAACAATGGAAACTGCCTTGATGCCTATCAGCAGATAAATGGATGAATGGAAAAAATGTGGTATTCCTTCTAGTCATTCAAGTTCACTGAATATTTCCTATACTATATGTTTCTCTACAGAAAGAATCTCACCTCATTGTTAGCTTTTGTGGTTGCACACACCTCACAGAAATGTTTGAATGAAAAAGAACATTATATCATAGAAAGATTGATTAGCCTATTCCTTAATTCAAGAAATAACATACTATGAGAAAATAATTTGAGCAAAAGTTATAAAATCTTTTTATTATATACTGTATTTCTTTAGGGCATTATTGAAATACTTTGTATTCAAAGAAAAATGGCAAAAATCCATTGTTTCTAGAGTACCAATATCCTCAAATAGACTTTTTAGTTTTTCTCTATACTGGAAAAGAATTTTCATAATCACATAACATGAATCTGTTATAATGACCCCTATGTCTGTAATGTTATGTACTACACCTGTATTGTAGTTTATGATGCTGTGTCCTCACTGTTATCTTTCAAAATTGTGTCAAAGTTCTATTCAAATACATGTATGTGACTATTAAGTCATTTTAAACTGGTAGTTACTACTGAGCGCTGATGAAATGATCTACAATTGGTTGAAATAAGAAAGTTTCTGAGGGTCTGGGTATAGCTTAGTGGCACAAGCACCTCCTTGGCAAGCACAAAGTCCTAAGTTTGATCCCTGATACCAAACAACAGCAACAACAAAAGGGCTCTGAATAGAAGAACAATAAAGAAACTACTATTCTTTTTTTTTCTTTTCAACTCAAGATACACTAATAGATTGGAATACCCACAATATCTATATTGCCCTTTTTGTTTTCTCTTCTCCCTAATTAATTTTTTTATTTACAGTGAAAAAAAACTAGAAAAAATGGTAGAAATATTACAGAATTTAAAACAAAAAAGAAACATTAAGAAAACTAATTACGTTTAAAGCAAAGAAAAATTTCTCTCCTTTGCTTGCATCCTCTCTTGGATGTCTCACTTGGGAAAAATTGCAAGTTGGTGGATTAATTACTACATTAGTAATGCCATGATGTGCATCTCCTTCGGGTAGCCAGACCTCTAGGGATAAGAGCCAATTAGTGGCTGGGATTTTCTACACAGATCTCCAAGTCTTCTTTTTCCCATTCTTTGACTGTGATAAAGATTGCTTAGCGTTTTCCAAATCAGTGGGTTAGGTGATACTGTTGCATCTGTTGATTTATGAAAATATTCTACATCCCAACACTAAACAAAATTTCTACTGAATAACAGATGTTCAATAAGCATTTGTTGAAAAAGTGAAGAAATGGAGAAAAGAATACATAGCTGCCTTACAATGTGTTCAGTTAAATCTTACATTGACACAAATGTATAACTTCTCCCTCAAGAAACTGTACACAGCACATCTTTTGCTCATCTGAGAATCCACTGCAGTACCAGATCAAGGTGATGCTGAAAACTCAATGGTGCCCACATTAATCATCCAGGTTCCTCCCAAACATCACCTACATTGTGTCTAGAGTTCTTCATGTCCTTATAATTCATATCACTTCCTGGAAGAGTAGAAATATACCTAAACTTTTAAAAAAACAATCATGTCTTCCTCTAAAGAGTGACTGAGTTAAATTAAAAGTATATTTAAAATATATGTGTGTATCATATAATAATCTCTTTTATTTTTGAAGAGTCTTCCAGATTACTAAAACAAAAGCCTGACAGACATAAAGGAAAATGAAAGAAATAGAGACTCATTAATAAATTCTAAATAGGAATTTCCAGTTGAAAATTAAAAATCAGAATTAGAAGCGAAGTAGAGTCGTATACTATGATGGCCAAGTGTATAACATCTAAAATTCAAAATTTGATGTAATCAATAAAACCAATCCCCTGCATAAATGAAAGAAAGTTATCTGATAAAATTTTAAAAATATATTCTTAATTTAGAACATTAAAATCCTTTCTGCTATAGTCTGGATCTGAAATGTCCCCCCAAAACCCATGTGTAAAGGCACAACCACCAGCCTGTACTCAGAGGTGGTGGAAGCTCTAAGATGTGGGCTGTAGTGGGAGGAAGTTGGGTCATTGGGCGGTGTGTCCTTTAAGGGGTTTTGGGACCCCTACCCTTAATGTCTCTGCTTTACTTTCTGGCTGTCATGAAAGGAGCAGCTTCCTCCTTTTATACTCCTTCTGCAGTGTACCAACTTGTCACAGAGCCAAATATGGCAGTGCCATCCAACTAATGTGAAATTTAGGGCTAAAATAAATATTTGGTCTTTGAAAGTTGACTGTCTCAAGTATCTGATCACATATGAAAAAGCTGACATTTCTGAACATGATTAGTAACATATTTACTTAAAAGCACTATCACCATTTAACTTTGTTTCCTAATTGCGAATGAATGAAATTAAGCAAAAGGGGGAGAAAATAGTTGTGAAAATCAGAAAAAAACATTTATTTTAGATGAATGTGTACTTGAAAGAGAAAATGATTCATGTAGTAATTGTTAATGATAATTGTTAATAATGTAAATGTGCTAAGTAAGGTGCACCAGAAGAAAAGATATAGAATCAGATGACTCTCATGTATACTGTAACAATGACTTACAGTGTATGTCGGAAGAAAAGACAATTAACAATGGCAACAAAACTATAAAATATCTATAAGGAACCATAAGAGGAAGTGCATAAAATCTATGAAACCAATACTAATATACAACTAAAGCCAAATATTAACACAGAGATTCATGACATGTTCTAGGAAAGGAGGCTAAAGACTATTAAAATACTAATATTTTCCGAGTTAGTTTATGTATTCTGTGTAGTTCTAATATAAATAAAACAATGATTTTGCAACAAGATACACAATTTGATTATATAGTTTACTTAATACACTAAAAAGAAAAGCACACTAAAATACGAAAAGAAGATAAAGCATACTATAATGCTATCAGAATTTTTAAAGGACTGCAGTACTTAGTATGCAAATAGATTAATGGAATGACACTGAAAATATAAAAATAGATTTCACTGTGTACAAGAATTTAGAAGATGGTAAGTGGCCCCCTCTTTCAACACGTTTTCAGGACATCCTATAAGTAGCCTTCGAAAAAAATTATTTAAAATGACTCTTGAAAATATCAAAAATTTAAACATTTAAAGATTAAAATGATATCAGCCAGATATTATTAGAGACAGTCAAGCCAGATAAACAGGGCTGGGCCCCCCCCCGAGGGAGTCAATAGAAGATGAAAACACATTACAACTGTAACTGGAGGTGCATCTGTCAGATATCAGGCCTCAAGATAAAGATAAAACAAGCAGACCTGTGTGCCTTCCCGAGAGATAAACAATACATTAACATGAATGTCAGTCATCCCAGTGGGTGACTGAAGACCTCACATTTGTGTCTTCCCAAAAAGCCCTGGTTCTTTCCAGGTACACTTGCTACATAATCTGCTAGCCCATTGGGTCAATATTACCTAAATGGTTAAATTCATAATCTTATTGATTGACCCACTTTTTGATCCGGCCTGTGGATCAGTCCATGGGTCTCACCTGGAGAGGGAATGGGGATGGGGGACATGGGCAAGAGGAGAGAGAGAGAGACGGAGACAAACTGAGGGCTTCCAATCAAGTCTCCTTTATTGATGTAGGGCACAGGGTTTTTATAAGCGGGGGGTGAAACATGGAGCTGGGCAGGGTAAGCACGTTGCATGTCAGCTGATTAGCTAGAGATCAAGATCTATCCAAATAAGGACAAGCTAGAGGCAGGAAGCTGTTGCTAGGTAGGGGTACGTGGTAACCATGACTGGGCCCTCATCATATCCGCTAAATGCAGGAGAGAATCGTGGGTAATGTAGGCTGACACACAGAATGCCCTCAGGCAGGAGGGGCAGGACAGCGGCAAAGCCTTGAGCCGCTCCCTACATCTCCTCCCTTTATTATATTTAAAATCAGGAGTATGGCGGGCCCTATGGGGACAGCGCCTGTCTTAGGTCAAGGACTTTTCATATGAACCCAACAAGGCCTTACCCGTCATGGGCCTGCAGTACAGCAATTGGTCCTGTGCCTGTCTTAGGGGGCTGGTGGCGTAACATGTGTCCTAGTTGCCTGTCTCTGGCTGCCTGTCCAGTGCCTCAGGGCAGTTGGCCCACATCATTATATGGGCCATTTGTGGGGATTGTTTCCCTCCAAGTTTCTTGATCTGCCATCTCCAGTTGATGATAATGTACCTGAATGGGCTTGGCCAGGAGCGCATCAACCCTATTGTTAAGAAGAGTCATGATCCTTTGGAAAATGCAGGGGCCAACAGTTAGGAATAACAGTAAAGTGGCTAGGGGGCCTAATAAGGGGGCAATGTAAGGAAAAAGGCCTCCCCACATGGAAGAGAGGGAGGTTTTTCTGAGGTGGTCTCTTTCCGAACCACCTTTTGATTATCCCAGAGAGCGATGGTCCACTGCCAGGGTTGATGGGGATTGCCATCCATTAGGTGTAGTTGTGTCAGGAGTCCAATGATGGCCCATAAGGCTTTGGGAGGTTGTATCATCTGTAAGAGAACACAGGGGGTTGTGCCTCAGGAAAGAATATTATTCCTGGGCGTCAAATAGAGTTTTTGATGAAGGGCTGTCTATTGGTTTTATGAGGTGTTCAGGTAGCCATCTAGCTCCTTTTTCTTGCCTAGAATAAACACAGACTGAGCCTCGCCCCCAGATGAGAACGGGTTCGGGGCCATTCCAGGTGTTAGTTAGCGGATCCTTCCATAATACCGAGGAAAACTGTGTTTGTGTATGCCAAAAGCGAGATGCCGCGGAGCAGCCTGAAATATCTAAGGATAAAAAGTTTAAAATGAAGAGGGCATGTGAAAGGATATTTTTGGGGGACCCCCGAGTAGGGTACCAAGTTCCCCCTTTTATTTTGTCCATAGTGGACTTAAGAGAACGATGTGCG